>CM031243.1:678380333-678432833 GCA_018340775.1 Taxus wallichiana var. yunnanensis | reverse complement strand
ATTGCTAGTAGTTGATGACTGACCGATTAGTGGCTTGAGTCAATCATATGACATAAGAAAGTCATAGTGACCTTGATTTACTATTTCATGCCGCTTGAAGTGTTTATAAGGTGTAATGACGAATAGATACGGTGCAAGTGGGCCAACAATATGATTCACGAGAAAAGGGATGATAATAGTTATTAGCTTTAAACCGGTGTTTTTCCTCCTATGGTACATGAATCTTTGTCATAATCTCTACTTCTTAGCAAAACTCGGTGTTTTTCCTCCTAGGGTACATGAATCTTTGTCATAATCCCCTATTTCTTAGCAATAATAAGTAAATATGTCATTCTTACTTCACTCTTGTTTGATTCATTTCCAATTCTCCTTTCCTTTCATTTTCTTCTACAAAGAAAAGAGTCTATTATGTTCAAAGGGCATTTAGATCCTATGACTTTTGGTCCCTTAGTTCTCTAGTCATTTCTTCTTCTCTTTGTTATCTTAGCCTCTATATTGGAAATTGTAATGCGCTGGGCCTCTTTTGTAAATTATTGAAGTTGTGCATATTTTATGCATTAGTTGAGTTGTTGTGGCTTATATCTATCATACATTTTTTGCCTCACCTTCTATTTAATTGTGCTAGATGTGTGTGTAGAGTATACTTGCATTCATATAGTAGATTGTGTTATTCTTAAACATAGGGTGGAAGAATATCCATGTTTCTCTTTCAAGCGGATTGCCATTTCCTTTATGTTAATATCCTTCTCCCTTTTCCCGGTGGTGTTAGAGTAGGTAGATTAGTGATAGTATTAGGAGTAGAGATAGATGAGAACTAGCCCTATATGGAGGTTTGCTTCATTGTGCAAGTCCCATAATGCGAAGAAATCCCATGTTGTGTTGATAAAAACTTAGTTTACACATCGATGCTTTCAAACTCACTTAATCATCTCAAAATCGACTAAAATACATCTCTGCTCCCACCGAACTAAAAGTAAAAGTAAATTGGATACAATATAACTTTTTCAATAAACATTATAATTAAAACATATATTTTTAAGACATTATTGAAACAAGAGCAACAATACTGCTAAGTACTGCGCAACTGAAATGATCATGTATGGTGTTAAACGTGAAAATTGAAATGATTTCATAGGAGAAGTGGTGGTTGCATTTGGAGAAACATGAGTAGTTGGCAAATGGTTGCACTGCTAAGTACTACCATATTTAAAATGAAAACGAATAATTTTATGGTGTGGAGGATGACTTTGTTCTGAATGAAGGGACATGCCATCAAGTTTAACCACCAAAGCAAGGGACACGTGGAGCTATTTCGGGCCCCTTCATCACTTAAAGGCTCCAGCGGACATAAGGCCATGAAATTGACTACGGAGGATAAAGGCTCGGGTCCAGTGGATGGGTCAAAGCATTTAATGGACATGCGGGTGAAGTGGAAACACTTCTTCATTGTTTTTACGAAAGAAATTTGTCCCGCCATTCGGAGTGGTGCCTCTTCGATCATGCTCCGCATATTTTTACCACATTTCATTGTGATGCCTCAATTTCGGATTTTAAATGCTTTTAGCGTACGAGTTGCTTTGGATGAAACTCGAATTGCATAGTCGATTGAGATCCATTTGGAACACATCGGAATTTTGGACTAAAATCTCTCAAATCCACAGGGAAATTCGAATAGGCTAGGAAAACTTTCCCGCAATTGATGTTTTCGTATAACAAGCTCAATCGGACAGGAGAGGGAAAGTGGTAAATGTAGTTCAAGGACAAACTATTTGCAGGATAAGAAGAGGGGGAAGCGGGAATCACAAGGTAATATTCGTAAAGATATTTTAAATTTGTTAAAATATTTTGTAAATGTAAAAAAGGAAACCAAAAAATAAATGCTATCATAAATGTTACGACATCATAAATGCTAATAACATCATGTTTTCCTCGAAATTGCTGAAGGTTGTAATAACATATTAATTTTTAGGCCAATCAAATTGAAGATAAATGCATTTTTACAATTATTTTGTTAAAAATGTGCAAGTTTACTAATGTTTATTAATGTGGAAAGTATATATTTTGTTAATGAAAATAATAACAATGTTTGATTGGTTGAAAAGGACAAATAATAATAACCCGTTAAACATATGTGAAACTTGTAGTTTAATTTGCCGATGAAACTACTAATAATAGTATATGGTGGAAGTAGTGTCTTTATAAGATATTAGTATATTGTATGTTTTATTAAAAATAATATTGGTTATTTTGTTAATTAGTTAAAATAAATAAATATTAATTAATGGCTTGGAAATATTTCCCATCACACATTAAACATTAATTAATGTACTTATCCAATTATCAATGAACACACTGTGTAAAATTATTACAAATAAGTAGCTCGTACCAAAATTAGTGGGTGGAGGCACACTTTTATGGAAGGAGGTCTCCACTAAGATTTTTTTTTCTTTACAAGTTGACAACTACTAAATTTAATCACAAAATAAATTTAATGGACAGCTGGCAGGTTGTATTTGGTTGAAACATATTGTCAAATATTTAATAAGGTACGGGCATTTCTTGTCGGAGGGCGCCCTCGAGCCCGCATTTCTTCATGTTTTTGGCTCATGTGCGGGATCCATGTAACGGGGAGGAAATTACCCAGCAGATTCCTTACTTTCATAAGAAGAAAGCAGATTAATGTGGTTTGCAGAGGAAACAGACACCCAACAAACCATGACGATTTAAACTTAGTTTTTAACCAGAGGTTTCTGACTTCTGTATTCTGTGGCTATTGTACTTCTGCATTTTGTCTGTTCCAGGTTTAATATGTTTATCTGTTCAAGACATTCGCATACCAATACATTGTTATTCTTTGTTTTTCAGTGAAGCTTATGAACAAGCTGTGATTTCCAAGCTATATAATATACGAGTAGCTGAGAAGAAGTGGATACGGTGAGCCAATTAACTGTTTTCTTCCCATAGTTGTTTAAGCAGTTTTGATTAAGGCATTTAGGGGTATATATGTAATGTGTATGCCACTCCCTCTGTTTGAGATATACCCACAAGTTTTTATTTCCCTTACGATCAGTTTGTCAGGTATATAATGGTGATATAAATCGGACTTTACAGGGGTTACTTAAATGGGAGTAGTTTTAGGGATGGATCTTCTGTTTTGTAGGTGTTGAGAGTGTTTCCCTGCTCTTCTTGTGGGTAGATAATTGTGACAGATATTGGGCTTTACAGGGCTTATATGGGAGTAGTCCATTTAGAGCATTTCTGAGTCTTCAAGATTGCACAAATTTAAATTGCCATACTGCCCATGATGACTGAGGTTGCTTAGGATCCATTGTTATTAGATCAACTGGGGTGATATAGCAGTCGGATTTCTACAAAGTTTTTGTTATCTGGTTTACCAGTAATTGGCCTTATTTAATTTAGCGTTAAAGATTGAGGTAAGAATTAAAACCTAGTCACAACTGTTGGTGTCTATCCATTCCAGAGGATAGCATGCTGGATGAATGACCCTACAGACATACCATATAAAACCAGATTTGATAAACACAAAAGATAAACTGATAAACACACAACATATAGTGAGAAATGTGTCTTCTATCAAAAATCTAAGAAAATTTCTGAGTATAACAATATGTATTTATTGAAAAGAATGTTTTAGATGACATGCGGATGTACCCATGAGATGGGTCAATGCTATCCTGTAGGCTGGATAATCACCCCCAGGTTAAATAGACATCACCCACTCATGGTAAGATAAATTTTTAGTATGTGTCTTGCGTATGAATAATTGACCTTCTTTAGTTTAGTATTACAGATTCAAACCTAGTTTCGACGCACCTTGAATCATCATCCATTCGGTTAAATTACAACTTAATTCATGTGTTAGTTTGAAAGAACAGGAGAATTTTCATTTAGTAATAAATGAGATTAATAATTAAAATATAAAAAATATGTATAATAAAGTTATAAACCAATTTTTTTAAAAATAAACATAAATTTGTAATTTATATTTTAATGAATTTAATAAAAAAATTACATTTCCTAAAATGAAATTGGTAATTATTTTTTCAAAGAAAATTTATAAATAAATTTAAAATTTAACTTTTTAAAAATAAACATAGTTACCAGTAGACGGGTACGGGTACGTGGAGACGGGTACGAGTACTGGTACGACATTTTTAGAAAAGTGGGAGACGAGTACGGGGAGATGGCAATATATATGAAATTACTAGAAAAATACTATTGTACATTATTAATTTATTTAGATTTAGAATGCACTATTTCTGTTATAGATTACTAAGTATCCACATAAGACATTGATTCCATCTTAAGAATAAATTGCACTTCAGGATTTAATGCATTCATAATCAAGCACAAGGCTACTGCGTGTGCATGGTGAGGTGCAGAATTGGGAGAGAAGTGCATGTTTTCATCCTTTATGGTCATGACTATGATCTCAAAATTTGTTTCGAGCTCATTTTTATTGTTAATTGTATTAAGATGCAGGTTCTCATTGTTGTTAACTGTACAGAGTCCTACTGACACGTTCTCAATGCTGGACTCCAAGAATTCTGCAGGCAGTAATAAACACACTAATTCTGCAGGCAGTAATAAACACACTAATGCGCAGTAATTTTTTATCTTCAAAATCTGTGTGTGGGGAGACGGGAGGAGACCTTAACAAAGGTTCCCGCGTACGGGAGACGTACCCGATACGTGTACCCGTACCCGGTACGCATCCCAATAGGTGGGGACACGTCTCCTCGCAACTATGAAAATAAACCTAAAATTTAAAAATACTACAAAAGAACCAGAAAACATTATATTGTACACTCACAATAAAAATGCTAAAGAGCATAACCTCTTTATATTAAGAAAATAAAAATAACAATTTTTTTATAATTTTCTAATTGGTTTGGTTTGGTTCTATTTTTATAGCTGAAATTTATTTTTTTAACCATGCATAAATTTATTGGAAAGGGTATTTATATATTCTTAATTTAATTTTTATTTTAGAAATATTTTAATTTATTTGTAAGTAATTTCTAACATTTTAGTAAATGTTATGGTTTAATATAGTTTATATAAAATATAAACTGTCTTATTCAGACATAAATTTCAATATCAGAAAATAACTCTTGATAAATTTAATATTTAAAACATACCTAAAAATTGGACCCATGTTTGTATTCAAAGGTTAGAGCGAACTATCTATTTTGAAATTTTTAATTGTATATATATATATATATATTAAACAGCCAAGCCAGAACAGAATTTGACGTGATTTTTTCAACATTTTACAAAAATTCTTAAAATCTTAAAACATACTGTAAATAGAACTTTCAACAAATACTCATCATTTTTTTATGAATAAGATTTTATATTATATTAACAAGTAAAATGATATAAGATAATTCACAAAAACAGGTGGTATGGAAGTATGTCTCAAAATCACGAACCAATAAAAACTTAGGTCTAGAAATGAAGACAATTACAAACTATCAAGAAACACAAGAAAGAAAAATTAAGCTGCTGCTGCAAATTAGTGTCTTGAGAAGGCGGATCCTATCATCATTTTTGACTCTTCAAAGCTACTAAACATTTCTCTTTTTTGTTTGTTATTGCAATCCAGAGTAATATTGGTTCACCATAATTCTTCTCTAATACAGTCTTATGGAGAGAGTTACCTGAATTTTTTTTTGACAAGTACTACTGAATAAATTTAAGGGCGTTTTTATACAGAAGATCCCATAAATTATATGTTTTTAAATATAAAAAATACAACTAAAAAATTAGATGAGAAATTATAAAAATGTATAAATGTACAATGCAACAGCCAACTACAAAACAGACTCTATTGAGAAATATTCCACTAAACTTATAGCTATATTTTTTTGCAGCAGAAACTCCTCAATAAAACCATGGTGTTATAATATTAAATGGCCAAATTAATGTACACTTCCTAGCATTCTTCTTTTAAAAAAAGCTTCCCCTCCTATAATTTATAGTCCAGTTTCCTAACTACGAAAATATAGCCCAACAGTTGGAACATTAAATGGTATATATAATTCTTTGTATTCATTACATTCGCTAATTTTAATAAGCGAGAATGCAAATCTCCAAATCAATCAGATGCTGGATTTTGACAATATAAAATGAAAAGGAATGTGTAAAACAGAAAGGACTAAATAAAGTGAAATAAAACTTCAATTTCCAAGAAGTACCCTATTCATAGTTTTCCCAGTTGCTTGATCTGATCATTATAAGCTTTGCAAATCCCATAGATTTCTTGGCTGTTACAAGACTTCGGACATTCAATTATATTATAAGATTTTAACTAAGGGATTGTGGTGTAATGATAAATAAGGAAATTGCTGAATGTGAATGTGAAAATAACGAGTTTAATTCCTCTTAAATAACATGTGCAATAGCCTCAATCTGTTTATTAGATAATTGACTTTACCTTCGGAAAACCTACATTGCTCAATAAATAAATTTGTAGAATTTTAAGAATTGTTTTAAACTTTATATTGCTCAGAAACTTTTTGTTAGTATGCACTTCAAAGGTTTATTTACTTGCACATATAGAGCTAAATGCTGGCTTAGTTTGATGCATCAACAAAATCTTTTAAAAACTAGTTGAGGTAGCATATTGGGATATTTTTGTAAATATATTTTCTTATTCAAGATCAGTTTAAGAGCATACCTGTGATATACAAACAATGGAGTTAGTGACATGGATTTCAATATCCTGCAGTGCATATTTTGAAATGTTCTTTTCCGCTAAAGCTTTGGTTCATTGCTGAAAATTGATTAAAAAGGCTAGAACTGAGAAAATGACAATAATGATCATTTCATTTGGTTTGTAAATCGGCAGATAAGGTCTGTCTCAATGAATGCAGTATTGCTCTTCAGATCCATTCGTAAAAAAGATATGCTTAAATTCATTGTTGAAGCTCTAGAAATAGTAGAAGGGAAATAGTTGCGTACAGTATGTGCAAGTGTAAGGTTCTATTCCTTCAATTTTGTATTGGATCAATGAAAAGAACTGTTAGCATTCATGGCCAAGACAACAGAGATCAGAGATCTATTTTATGTTTAAGCAGAATATGATTATAGGGCATGTTGGGTAATGGTATGATGTTAGAATTTAGAAGGTGAATAAGGTCTTAGATTCAGGAATCAGAACTGTATATTGCATTTAACTCTAGTATTTGAAAGGATATAGTATGACATGGGTTTCAAGTAGTGCAGTTGGAGGTCTTTATATATGTTTCAGTTTGACTCATCTCTGTCGTGATTTCTTCATAATGCCATTTTATACTTAACATTCACAGGGAACTAGTTGGTTGGATTTTTGTGTACCCTGTTATATATGGATTCCAGGTCAGAGAGGAGGATCAAGCACTACTCCAACTTCCATCAGATATTATTAGTGGGCGAAGGGGATTTTTCATTTTCTTCAGCTTTGGCTAATGCATTTGGCTCTGCTAAAAACATGGTTCCCACCTCTCTTGACAGTCGAGGTCTAAAGCCTCTCCTCCAAATTTTGTTTTTGTTCCTGTTCTCGTTCAGTGTTTATCTGTTATTCTTGATCATAATATTCTGCTTGTGTGTGTGTGTACATCCCTTCAAAGCAGAGAAGGTGGAGAGTTCATACAAATCAGGGAAAGCAAATCTTCAGATTTTGGAGAGATGTGGAGCAATGCCATTGCATGGGGTGGATGCGACATCAATGGCTAAGCTTGAGATTTTAAGGGAGAGGAAGTTCGATAGAATTGTCTACAACTTCCCTCACGCAGGATTCTTTGGAAGAAAGGAAGAAGATGGAAAAGTAATCAAGTAGGTTTTTTAGCCTCTAAATCCTTTCCTCATGTCTACCCCATTGGAATTTATCAATATGAAATCTTATTTTAAGTTAAGGGATTGTTTTGTAAAACTTAGGACTAGAACATGTAGCCACAATTAAATGCAGAAGTTCTATTGTTGTTGAACTCTGTTTGGTGGGCAGGAAGCACCGTCATTTGGTGAAAATGTTCTTCAAGAATGCCAGCATAATGCTCAGCACAATGGGAGAAATCCATGTTACACATACAGAAAGACATCCTTATAGCGAGTGGAAATTGGCGGAACAAGCAGAAAAACATGGGTTGGTTTTGAAACAATCGGTAAAATTCAAAAAATCAAATTATCCAGGATATACCAGTAAAAGAGGAGCTGGGCTTAAAATTGATGAAACTTTTAACTTGGGGAACTATCGGACTTACATGTTCATCAACAGGTAAAACTTATTCCTCAAATAAGCTGTGTTTATTCTCTTCATTTGTAGGCTTGCATTCTATCCATATTTCAAATTTCTGCTTTTATTGAGGACAGGGAATCAATGGCCACATCAGTTCTGTTACCGAAACTCTCTCCTAAAGCAAATTCGGAGAGCCTTGAATCTGAACTGCAAGCGAGGAAAGCAACTGAAACTGCAAAACTGGAGTGGGAGGCTAAATTTAGGCACTTGGAGAAAGTAATCAAGGAAAAGGATGATGCCCTGCATCAAAAGAACAAAGCTTTGACAGAAAAGGACAGTACTACCAAACAATTAACTAGGGCTCTGAGTTTGAAGGAGCATGCCATTAAGCAGAAGGATGTGAGCCTTGAGAAGGCTCGTTCAGAGCTTGAATTTGGAAGGCAAGCATTAATGGCTGCTGAAACTAGAAAAGCAGATTTGGAAGCTGATTTTGAGCAATACAGGTTGTTCCTATGTAATGAGCTCAAGAAAATGAATCAGGTTGCAAGACAGAGAGATGATGCCCTCTATCAAAAGGAAGAAGCTTGCAGGGAAAGAGAGATCATTGCCAGACAATTAGATGAGGCTTTGAAATTGCAAAAGGATCCAACTGGGAAAGAGGACAAGATTTTAAAGAAACGAAATGACCAAATTCAAAGCCGATCGAAGAGCTACAGGAGATGGACATGGAAATCCCTTGCCCTATTTTGCTGCGACTTTGGAGAGAGTGACATGGATAGACGTCCTCTTTTATGACATGGGAAGCCGTCCTCTTTTGTTTTTTCACTACACATAGCAGGGAATATTCCATTGCAAATCATATTCAGAGTGAAAAACAAGATTACAGATTATTATTATGTCATTAATATGGGAAATCTGGGTGAAGTTATACATTTTAGTAAATGATTTTTTATTTTTTATTTTTTAATATGTATAGAAGATGGAAAATTTATTTTATAATTTTACATGTCGACACAAAACTTACAACTTGTTGTCAAAACCCCAACCCCAGTCAACGCTGTGCATTTCAGATTTTTGGGACATCTGGACAACTCAACACATCGACATGAAACTTGCAGTTTGAGGTCAAACCCCGAACCTTCGGTCAACACAGTGTTTCAGGTTCTGGGACTTGCTTGTCAAGTGCAAAACCTTGACAAGAGTACTTCGGGTTTTTCCATTTGTCGAGAAAACTAACAACCCTAACAATGTTTGTTAGGTTTTGAAGGTGTTCGACAAGAGGAAAACCACGCTAATGTTTGTCGATTTTTCTAAGGTGTTTGACAAATGCAAAACCTTGAATCGAGTTTCTGAAGGTGCAAAGAAAAGTGAAAAGTTTGATGACTTCTGACAACATGTGTGCACACGTCAAATTTAAATGTGGGGGTTTCAATACTATCCATTGACAAAATCGGGTCAATTTGGTAGTGACATCACTCCCTCAATCACATCACTGTATAAATTTATATCATTAAAGGGGAGGGGTACTCATCCTAGCCCTTAGCCCCTAGGCACATGAGAGTTAAGCCGTTATTTTTCCCAATCCAAAGGGGCTTAAATTTTCCACCATAAAATTTGGGAAAACGTACGCCAAAATAATTTATGCAAAATGGACTTTTTATTTGCGAGAAAGAAACTTAAAAGTTCCAGAACTTTTAGCCGAAATTTTCTTTTTAGATGTCCTTTTTTAAAATTGCAATTTATTTTTAGCTCTATGCATTAGTAATATTCTCATGCCTTGTAAAATTGAACTTGTGTAGTTTTAGGGGTTGCATATCTTAGTCTTTCAAGCAAACACAATTCAACACATATCCACCACCTATAATGGATCAGTTTCATTTTTGCTTCTTACACCTTTCAACTATCATGAGTGGAAAGTCGAAATAAAAATCCTCTTGAGGAGTAAAGCCTTACACTGGATTACTGTGGATATACATAAACAAAATTGACACTAGATGCAGAGAAGGTGAAGTGGTAGAACAAAAGTGATGAAGCCTATGGTCTATTATGTCTGTCAATGTCTTTAGATTTTCTCTTTCATATTGAATTGACAACTACTTCTAATAAAATATGGACCACTTTGGAAAGACTCTCTAGGAGGCAAGACATAGTGAGAGTTTATGAGTTGGAAAATGAACTCATTAGTCTCGAGTGCAAATAATTTTGAAATGATACAAGACTTTTTCACGAGTTTAAATCACTCAAGTTATAGTTGAAAGCGTGCGGCATAGAAAAAGAGGATGATCAATTGATTCTTATCATTCTTGACAAATTATTTTGTCTTCGTTTCTAATTTTCATGCCACTAGATGTGCCATTGGAGCTATATTGAACATGCCATCCTTGTACAAATTTTTATTGAATTTATTCGGGAGCAAGACAAGCTTATGCAAATGGGTGCAATGAAGTCCTCAAAATCACGTGCCTTAATAGTGAGTCACGAAAAGTAAAAGGATTCGGAAATATGGAGAAGTAGTAAAATAAAGACCACGAGCAACGAAAGAGTCAGAAATATGATACTAAGTCACAAAACATCAACTAATTCCTTTTCTTTAGGCAGGAAACCTAATAAAGAAAGACTCACATGTGCCTACTGCAAGAAATATGGGCATGATGAAACCAAATGCATAAAGAAGTAGATTGACCAACTGACAAAGATGCTTAAGAAACATAATATCAATGTTGTTGATTCATCCAATCAAAGTTCATCAGCACATGGGTCTTTCAAAGCTAAAGACCATAAAAGGGGAAAAAGATAAGGGCAAAGCTCTTATTGCAGTTACATCTCAACCTTCCACATGGGTTATTGATTCTGGTTCTTCACACCACATGGCTTCATCTCAAGACACTTTTTTATCCTTGGAGCCTTGTTTTGTGCCTTCCACCTTGTTGGGTGATAACACTTAACGTAAAAGTTAGTGGGAGAGGTTCATTTAAAGTGGATGATGGAACATTTCATGATGTTCTATGTGTTCCCTCATTGTCCACCAATCTCTTATTTGTTTATCAAATCACTCACATTGATTCAAGGAAGAGAGTTGAGTTCACACCAAATCATGTGGCTATTAGGGAAGCTAACAATGACTCCATAGTTACTCTTGGGAAAAAAATCACCAATCCAGGTACATACTTTCTCAAATGTTACTCGTGTTCAATCCAAGTCATACATATGGGGTGAGTAAATTATGGCATGAGTGATTTGGCCATCTTAACCATAGTTACATGGAACAACTCGGTTGTTATAACATGGTTTTAGGGTTTCCACGTGTTCTTTTTCCGATGGTGTTTTCCATGGTTACATTCTTGGTAAGCATCCTAAAGAGAAGTATGAAAAAGGTAAATCATGAAGAGCTACATAGATATTGGAGCTAGTTCATAGTGACATTGTTGGTTCATTTCCAACACCTTCATTCAATAGGACAAAATACATGCTTACCTTCATCGATGAATTTTCAAGTATACTTGGGTGTAATTTATTAAGCAAAAATATGAGGTCTTTGATCTTTTTTAGGACTTCAAGGTACTTGTAGAAAAATAGTTAGGTAAATCCATCAAGATTTTGCGCACTGAAAATGGTGGTGAGTATGTCAGTAACCATTTTGAGAAATTTTGCACTTCGTAGGGGATTGAACTACAATGTACAACTCCATACAGTCCTCAACAAAATGACATTGCAAAGCGTAAGAACAAGTATTTGAAGGAAATGGCCAACTTTATGCTACACTCCAAGTCTCTTGTACCTCAATATTGGGATGGAGCCCATCAATTGTGCTTGTTATATCCAGAATCAGGTTCCTTACAAAGAATTGAAGGGAGTCACTCTTTTTGAAGCATGGGGCAATCGAAACCCACGGTTAAGCACTTTTGTGTGTTTGGTTATTTTACTATGGCCCACATTCCTAATAATAAATGCAAGGCAATGGAACCTCAAATTCAACCTTACATCTTTGTGGAATATCTTGAGGGTGTTAATGGATATATACTTCTCCATCCCACCACTCATGAGTTGTTCATTGAGAGAAGATTTTTCTTTCAAGAGGGTCCTTCAAACTCCACACTTGACACTTCTCCCTCTTCCTTGGGATGCAATGAGATTCAATAACAATTCGATGTTTTAGATCTACCTAAGCGGTTCCCTAATGACCCAAATTCTTCTTCTCATTATCATGATGATATTAGCGATGGGGAATGACCTCCTCCTCCTACCGAAATATCTTTAGAGGATGAGGAATATTATCGAGAATCTCCAAATTATGGTCCTCTTTGGGCTAGACAAACACTAAAAAGTGATGGTAAGTGGGTTGGAGATCTATCAGATAATAGGAAAACACATTCACAATTACTGAGAATGTTCCACATGCATTCATTGTATCTATTTCCGATCCACATTAATTTCACGAGACATCAAGAACTCTTGAGTGGGATACTTCTATGGAAGAGGAATATGGTTCCTTTCTGAGAAAAAACACTTGGGATTTAGTCCCTCTTCCTAAGGGAAGAAAAATTGTTCAATGTAGATGGATCTATCAAACAAAATTTGTAGCAGATGGGTCATTAGACAAGTTCAAATCATGTTTGGTAGAAAAGGGTTTTCTCTACTTGACATTGACTATACAATTTTTTTCGCCAATTGCCAAAATAAAATCAATTTGACTCACTCTTTCCATTTCCACAACGCATTGCTTTATGATGTTCATCAAATGGATGTGAAGAGTGTCTTTCTTCACTGTGAATTTGAAGAGGAAATACACATATAACAACTACTGAGGATATTTGGAAGATTCTTCCTTAATTTTCAAACTTTGTAAATCTATGCATGGCTTCAAAAAAGCCCCTTGAGCTTGGTATGGCAAGATGGACTCTTTTATTCTTTCGATCGAGCTCACTAGATTCCATTCTGATCTAAATGTCTACATTTATTATGGGATGATTCACTTTTGATTTGGATCCTCTATGTGGATGACCTATTGATCACATGGAGTTCTTCATCCACCATCATAGCCAGTACAAATTATTTTGTTTGACATGTTCTCAATGAATGACTTGGGCTTGTTGCATTACTTCCTTAGGATTGAAATTTCACGATCTGACTCCAGGATCACTATTACATAATCCAAGTATTCTCTTGATTTTCTAATACAATTAAATTGATTGGATATACATATTCAAATTGGGTCGTTGATATTCAAAATTGTAATTCTACTTCGTGCTACAATTTCTCACCTGGTTTAGGGTGATTAATAGGTTAAGCAAGAAGAAGAATATTATTTCTTTATCTTCTATAGAGGTAGAATACAAAGGATCTATTACTACCGCCATTGAGACTATTTGGCTTAAGGATATTCTCACTGAGTTTGGTATCTAGTTTCAACAACCAACAATCATCTTTTGTGACAATCAAAGCACAATCCAGATTTGTTAGAATCCATTCCTCCATCAAAGGACCAAGAAAATAGAGACTCATACGCATTTCATTTAGGAACTCATTCATGAGAAGTCATTGATCTTCACTACATCCAAATAATAGAGAAAATTTTTGATATATTCACCAAACCTTTCACTGAGAGAAAGTATATTCATTTGTAGGGTCTTCTTGGGGCTCGAGACATGGGTACCTCATTAGACCTTGTTAGCAGAGACCCACATTTTCTTCTACCCACCTAAGCTATGCTTAAGGGGGATGTTGGTGTAGGTTCTTTCACACTATGTGGTTTTACCTACACGATCTAATTGTATTTCTTAGGTTAATAATAATTCATTAAGGGAAATGTACTTTAATTCATTTTTTAATTGCAAGTTGAGTTAATTACCTTATTGGGTGACCTAATTCTTCACTATATAATGTAACCTCTTATGCATATTTTGGCTAATGAGGTTATGAACAATTTCTTGTTTGTTGAAGATTTTTGCTTTGAAAGTTCTTAGATTTCACTACTTCACACATGGGTTTTTATTTATGTATTTGATCTTATCTAGTCCCAAACCTTTATTGTGGCCTACTCCGATAGCTTAGTTTTAATTACCTTGTACCATGTATTGGAACTACAACAACCAATTTACACAAAGTCTTTGCATTCGAAACTAAAGAAATTTCCATACAAAGTTTTATGCTCTAGAATTATGCTAAATCAAACCTAGATGAAATATAAGAAATGCATGTAGGCCAATCCTTGGCATTAGCAATACCCTATCACGTTATGTGTAAAACATAAAATTGGAATTACCAAAAGATCAAGGTTGATTCAACTCAATTTTAGAATTAAAAGTTGAGAAGGATTAAAAGAACATGGCTTCATATTCAAAAAAATTAGGGAATGAATAATTTTGTAGATCCTTTACTCTCATTTACCCTTGAAATTGAGCCCATATTACTTTAACCAATCACAAGAACTAATAATAAAACCTTACAAATTTCTTCTCTTTGGTAGTTCCCATCTGTTTGGAAAAGATATACGTGAAACTAGACCATCATTTGAAAAGAGAAAAATCAATAAAATAGACTCTGAAATATATTTATAAATTGAGATTCTTCAAAATGAAATGACATTATAAGATAATATAAATGATTAAATAAATTTTATGAATATAATTGTGTGAAGATTTCTATTGATGTTTTGGATCATTTTTCGAGCATATCTTCTTCGCATTTGATGGAAGATGCATATACCTAGTTCAAGTGCATTGGTATTTTGGTCCGTAGATAATTTTTTTAGTTATTTGCTAATATTCTATGGTTTCCCACGTGTTTTTATCCTTTCTCACACAACATTCTCTTTCTTTTAATACCAAAATTGAGTATATATATTACTAAATTGTTATATCCACTTATCTAGATTATATTGAATTATAGTTTGAAAATTAATGTCGTAGATAGAATAATAAAATGTTTTCTTTCTATATTATAAAATATTATTTTGATTGAAAGTCTCAATCAACTAAATTCTAACTCTACCATGTCGTTCATAATGCATTATAGAGTCATTCTTAAACACATTTAATATGCATTTAAGCGCAATGTGTGATTTATTGTATATATTTATGTATACGTTATATTAATAATTTCTATTTTTAGAATACGTGTTTAGAATAAATTTTATCTCTTCAACTTAACCTAATAAGCAAGATAATAAAACTTACCAAACCTTGAAATGGCGGGGTTTAGAGGTACCCGTGGATGTGGATGGACGATATTTGATTGTTGCGCTCCGTGTATCAAATGAATTAGCTTCGGTCTTGCAAATGACACTGCAATCACAGACACTACACAAAATGTTTATTAATAAAAATAGTAAGCAAGTAGCCTGGCAAAGGCCAGTCCATGGAAGCCGCAGGACTTCCTTGTAAGGATGTCAACCTGTTGTTTACACAATCAAGTGGTTTTGAAAATGAAACATGATACAATGGTTAATAAATGTTCTAAAAAATTCAAATTTTATTACAAACATATAGTATATAATGAAATATGAGATATGCAGACTATGGCTTAAAAGTCGAGTCTAAATCGGTGTCAAAGTTTTCAGATGAAGGTGAATCTTCCTCTTGATAATATCAAAATATTTAGGATAATCTGAATTCTCGTGATCACGAGATCTTCCTATAGAATTAAGATACATTATCCGGCTCTTCCTCTTCCGTATCGTGTTGGTGCTCAAATTAGTCTCGCCCGTTTTCCATTAAAATCCCTTAGTTTGCGGCCTCTGTCACATTTTTTATCTCCCGTGTTGGTGCTTGAAGACTCTGTCCTCCATTTGGTTGCCATGATTAGTCCCTTCCTTAGTCGAAGATCACTTAAAAATCTAGAATTTTTTTTTCATTTCTCTGTCCATCTGAAGGTGTCTATAAAATTGGGCATGAAACTTGAGTGTTCCTTTCCTTCCATTTTCCACAGTCGTGTTGTTGTCCCTGCCATTTTTGTCCCAAATACCTAAGGAAACATGATTGAATGTAGCTTGGAGGATCATGTTTGAACCTTACAACATTTCCAAATTCTTTGTCCTTGAAGAAAATTTCATCTCCGAGCTCAAACAATGGTTTCCTTGCATTTTACGACTTGACGGGTGTGTTTCTCCCATCAAATTTAAATCTCTGCATCAATGGAAATGTGGCCCTTTTTGGTTGGATGCGGCTTGGTGGGGCACTCTAAAACTTTGTGGATCGTTTTAACCCAAAACTTGTCCACATGGAGGAATGACACTCGTTTGAAGACTCACCTTTTGGTTTGGCCTTGGAGTTGCGGGGGACATGTGGAGGATTCCACTGCTTTTCCCGGACTTAGAAATTTTTTTCATGCAGTTGGTACAATTTTGGCGGGTCATGGACACGTGGTGGGCTGGTGCTCATTTAAAGATCTACCTTAGGGTCCCACCTTAACAAATGTGATAGAGGGACAAGTGGAGGCTTCGCCTGGCCGCTCTATACTTAAATTTTTAAAGAAATTTTCTAAGGCCTGGGACACATGGTGAGCCGCGCTCATTCGAGTCTTTGCTCTTTAGGACCATCTTGAGGTTGTCTTATAAAGATACATGGAGGTTTCCGCCGGGCCTTCCTTTACTTAGACTTTTCAAGCAACTTCCTAAAAGGCTTAAGACACGTGGAGGGACCGCGCATGTTTGGGAACCAGCCCCTGGGTTTATTTTGAAGAAGCACCAGGAGGACACTTGGAGGCTTCCGCTCACTCTGCCTTTGTTTTTGGACTTTAAAAGCGGTGAAGAGAAGACCTGTCTCGGACCTTAGACACATGGCACCTTCTCACTTGAACTTTCAAACTTTCTAATGACTCTACCGAACTAAGACATGTGTTGAGCTTGCGCTTGTTTGGGGTCTCTACTTTTCAGGACCATCTCAAAATGTGCCATTGAGATGCGTGGCGATTTGAAAAGTCAAAAGCGAGGAGGCGGGCCATCGGAGGCAACTTGGATTTTTTTGCCCCTTATTGTTTAAAAGATTAAATTCATCAAAATGACCTATAACCCCGACAGAGAATAGTCAAATTTTTCTTGATCAACGGTGGAGTGCAGGACTTTTGGGGAAATTTGGAATATTTTCCTTTTGTCAAAAATGAGGTAAAATAGAAGAATTGAGCCGCGGTTCCTCTGGACATTATTTCTAGAGCTAGGAAAAAAATTCAGAAGGAAGAAGAGCCTGGAGAGTTGTTGGAGATCAGCAGTCAAGAAAAGAGATCTCCATTGATGAAAGTGATCAGCCTATCATTGAAGATTTCCATTCAAGTGCTTCTGAATTAGGTAGTCTTTTGTGGAATTAAATTCTCCATCTGGAGAGGGGCCTTCATTTGAATTTGAAAAGTTTTCTTCTCATTTGCCCCTGTGTTTTCCAAAGTTGATAGGGTTTTCTAAGAAACAGAGCCTTTAGGGGATATCCATTTTGGAAGTTATACTCATGTGTTTCAAAGACCCCTTGTCCCTTATTAGTTTGATTCTCCTCCAAGGTCACCTCCTCAAAACAACATGGCCCATCCCCCACCCAGACCTCCTTTTGTTGTAAATACCTTTGGTCCTATAAATTTTAGAGGGATGGTTGGTTATCCAATCGCGTTCCCAAGATGTAAGAAATAGACTACCAAAGTTCCAAGGAAATAATGCTATAATTGGTGATCAACACTTAAAGCTTTTTATCAACATGATGGAAGACTTTGAGATTGAATTTGAAGATGTATATATCAAATTGTTTATCCATACTTTAGAGGAAGATAAAGGACTGGTATAAAGATTTTCTAGATAATTCCATTGATTCTTGGACTGAAATGAATAATGCATTCAGATTGCAGTATGGTGACAAAACGGACCCTAGGTTCCTTTTGTCAGAATTTGAAAATATTAAAAAGAATCCTAATGAGTTAGTGCATGACTTCAACACTAGATTTAATAAGACATTGAGGATATTTCTTGTGATTTTAAGGCCATGTGATGAATATTTTCTTATAAAGTATTCAGATGCATTTGATAAAACGCGCTTACTATTTGAGGGAAATAAACCCTACAATTTGAGTTGCCTTTACCATGGCTCTGTAAATTGAGAATAACATTAAAGCAATTGGAAAACCTCCTAAGAGGGAAGGTGTGAAACTAGTTAACCTGGAAAAACCTCAAGCAAGTAAATTCTTGATTTAGAGGAAGTGAAAACTTTGGTAAGAGCTATCAAAGAAATCTCATACAAATTAGCCCGGGAAGAGAAAGGAATTGGGTAGAGTTCACAAGGCTAGCATAAGCAAAAAGGCCAAGACAGGTTTTCCAATCATCCTAGAAATGAGCAGAGATCTGATGACAGAGGCAAGGGACCCATGGGATCTGCAAATAGACATCCCCAAGCTAGGTAAAACAGAATGGTGCCTAATCCTTTGGTTGCGAGTTGTTGTTATTGAAGAAACGTATGTAATCGATTGTTGTGATGAGATGTTTCATGACCCATGATCCATGTGAAATAGATCAGAAAGTAGAAGAGGAATCCAATGATGATAACACGATGATGATGCATGCATGATGGAGTGCTCTATAATCTCACGGTAATGAGTAACTTCAAGCGAGGTAATAAGTGCTAGAAGCTGCTGCTGATTTTGGGATTGCATTCACGGGTACCTCTTCTTCCTCCCTCTCATACTTTAGAAATATATATTGTACAAGCTTTTGAATTTCCTAATAAAGACTTTGAACATTTATGAGCTTTAATGATAAAAAAGTATGATGGAGGAATCCCATATGAGGAGGATAGGAGTTATTGATGAATCATTGTTGTTTCTCAAGAAAAGGATTATAATACTAGGAGTAGAGTTGTTAAAGGAGTAGGGCCTCAAGCTAAACCTAAAGCTCCATTATTTTCAAATATTCCTAAAGAGGCTCCTAAGAAATATGCATTTTCAAAGGCCTTGCTTTGTCCCAAACAAAATTCATACTTCGCCTCATGCTCAAGCTGTCAAAATTCCGTGCCATCTCGATGAGTTTGTCAATCTCCCTTCCAATTCCGCCTTGCCAAAGTGTGTTCCATATGAAATTGCTCGATTTTGAGTCAAATCAAAGTTAGTGTTCCAATTGTTGAGCTGCTTAGGATTCCTGAGCATAAGAAGAGGGCATTTGAGTATTTGGGATTGAAAGAAGAGAAGAGTACCCCGGAAGAAATGTAAACATTGTGGAGACTCCTCCAATCATTGAAGAGATAGAAACACCACCAGCATTGGAAGAACTAGGTGAACCACCTGAGGTTTATTTGGGAACATCCTTGGTAGAGTCTCATTAAATGTAGATCCATTCTTCACCACTTTGATCATTAAGGACAAATTTCTACACAACTGTATGTTTGATTCGGGAGCATCATGCAATGTTATGCCTCTGGAAGTCATGAATGAACTGGATATCAAAGTAACAATAGCATATGGGAAGTGTATTGCCATGGATTCCATAGAGGTGCCAGTGGTGGGATGTGTGAAAGGTCTGGTGGTACAACTTGCAGCTTATCCGGGTAGGAACTTGAAACTTGATGTTGTTATTGTTGATTGCCCAGCCAAGTGGGGTATGTTTTTATCTAGAAAATAGGATACAAGTGTTGGTGGGAGTGTTCAAATGGATATGTCCTATTCCACCATCCCAATTGAGGGCAGCCTTGTCAAGTTGTATGGAGAAAAGAAGATGTTGCACCTCATTGAAGATCCCAACAATGCATCTTATGAAGTGTTGTACACAAGTGTTGATGTTGATAACTTTATTGGATTTTTGATGGGAAAGAGAAAAAAATGGATCAATGTAAGAGTATTGAATAAGTAGGCTCTCCATGGAATTTGTTGTTTGATGGAGCTTGCTCCAAATTTGGAAATGGTGCTAGTGTAGTTATGATTTCTCCAAGCTTGGAAGAGTTTGTTTTTCTTTCAAACTTAACTTTGAGTGTACTAACAACATTCTTTGAGTATGAAGCATTGTTGTTAGGTTTGAGAATTTATTGGAAATACTATGTTAAAGACATCATTGTTAAGGGAGATTCAAAACTAATTGTTAAACAAATTAGAAAATTGTATGCTACTAAAAATAAGAGAATGAAATAGTACAAGCATGCATTCTGGGACTTGATTGAGATGTTTGATTCATTTAACATTATGCATCATGATAGGAAGTTCAATGTTATGGTAGACAAGCTTGCAGTATTGGGATCTCGGTTTGATAATTGTGCAATGTCCCCATATTGTGAATATGATGTTGAAGTGTTAACAAGGCCATATGTCCCTGACAACATTAAACATTGGAAAATTTTTGATGATGATGCTCAGGTCAAAATATTTATGTACAGAACAAAGGGGAGTTTGTTGATCAATGTATTGATTGGGAGCCAATGGTGTGTGCAACAGAGGGTAAAGAAACTTTGTTTGGCAAAGACATCATCCAACCGAAAAACTAATACCATTCCTAGAGGACTGGTTGCTCTTGAATCAAACTTTGATAATGTTGATTGCATTATTAACAGACATATAACAACCTCAAGGGATGTTGAGGAGCATGACCTTAGGTACAAAGGAGAAACCAAGGAAGATCTGGTTGGGAAGCAATTTGAACAAGGAGGAAAAACAGTCCTATGTCCAATTGTTGAAGAAATATCAGGATTGCTTGGCTTGGTCTTATTCTGAGTTGAAGGCATACTAGAGAGGATTTGTTTCAACATGAAATTCCTTTGGAATCTAATGTAAAGCCATTCAGGTAGAAATAGAGGCCGATCAATCCACTCCTATCTCTTAAAATGCAAGAAGAACTGAAGAAACTGAGGGATGGAGGGATCATTTAGCCAACAAGGTATTCTTCTTGGGTTGCAAACTTAGTGCTAGTTAGAAAAAAGAATGGTGATATCAGGTTGTGCGTGGATTTTAGAAATCTGAATAGAGAATCAATGAAGGATAATTATCCTTTACCAAACATGGAAAAATGCTGCAATTAGTGAGTGGTTCTGAGTTGATTTCTACCTTTGATGGTTTCTCTAGCTATAATCAAGTTGTTGTGAAGGAATCAAAAAGAATTAAGACAACCTTTACCACTCCTTGGGGAACTTATGTCTATGTTAGAATGCCCTTTGGTTTGATGAATGTTGGAGAAACCTTTCAAAGAGAAATGGATGTTGCTTTTTCTGGTTACATTAATGATTTTATTATTGTTTACCAAGATGATGTGATTGTGTTTTCCAGAAAGAGAAGTGATCACTTGTAGCACTTGGAAAAAATGTTGATAAGATGCAGAGAGTATGGCATTTCACTCAATCCAAAGAAGTGCCATTTCGGAGTGCAAAAGGCCAAGTTGCTTGGTCACATTGTATCAAAGGATGGTGTCATGATTGATCTGAGAGGGTAGAGGCCATCAGCAAGGTCCCAATTCCAAGAACCAAGAAGGGAATTCAGTCCTTCTTTGGGAAAATAAACTTTATCAGAAGATTCATATCAAACTTTCTTTGAGTTGACCATTCCAATTACTTGCATGCTAAAGAAGGACCAAGTTATCAAATGGGAAGAGGCTTCCATTCAGGCTTTCAATGGGATCAAAGAAGCATTAAAGCATGCCCCTATTTTAGCAGCTCCAGATTATAAGAAGCCTTTTCAAATGTTTTTTTTTGCTTCAGAGAACACTATTGCATCTGTCTTGTTGCAGAAGGATGATGAAGGGGTTGAGAGGCCAATTGCCTTTTTCAGTAAGGCATTACAAGGGGCTGAGTTGAAGTACACCATTATGGAGAAGAAAGCATTTTCCTTGGTAAAAGAAACAAAGGTTTTTAGACCTTACATTTTGAGCTCTAAAGTTGTTGCTTATGTTCCCCACACCATGGTGAAAGATGTCTTATCAGAGATGGAGGTCTCAAGAAAAATATGCAGATGGGTGAACAAGTTGGAGTATGACATGGATATCCAAACCACAAAATTGGTAAGAGGTTTGGGCTTAGCTAAACTTATGGCTGAGAGAAACCTGCAAACTATTGAGGTGAATGAAGTAGAAGAAGGAAGGGTGGATGTCCTTGAAAAGTTGGTGAGTTTTGAATGGTACAAAGATATAATTTTTTTATTCAGACATCTATACTTCCCATGAGTATTTGAGTAAAAATCAGAAAAGAGCTCTTAAGTTGGCTTCCCAGAAATATGTCATTACTGATTTTGGGTTAGCTTGGAAGAACCTTGAGGGAGTTCTCTTAAGGTGCATTACTAAAGATGAAGCCCCCAAGATAATTGTTGATCTCCATGGAGGAGTTTGTGGGGGAATTTTGTTGGAAGAGTCACAACACACAAGATCTTGAGGGTTGGTTATTGGTGGCCAACTCTTTTCAAGGATACAACTTTTTTGGTTAGAAGATGTGAGAGTTACTAGTTTTTTTGGAAGACTGAAAGCTTCAAGCTCCCTTCCTTTGCAGCCTGTATCAATTAAAGCCCCATTCAAGCAATGGGGAATGGATTTCATTGGTGAGATTTCAGACCCTTCAAGTGCTAGCCATAAGTGGATTCTTGTAGCCATTGATTACTTCACTAAATGGGTGGAGGCAATCCCCACCAAGAGAGCAACACACCAAATTGTCATGGACTTCATGCTAAACCATATCATCTACAGGTTTGGAGTGCCAATTAAAATTGTTGCTGATAATGCCATGAGCTTTAGAGCTAAACCTTTGGTGGCAATGTGTAAATAATATGGGATCAATTTGACATATGCCTCTAACTATAACCCCTAAGGAAATGGACAAGCAGAGTCTAGCAATAAAAATCTATTAAAGATCATTAGGAGAACTTTGGAGCTAAATAAAAGGAAATGGGGTGAGTAGTTGAAGTTTGTTTTTTGGGCTGATCGAATTCTTTTGTTATAAGAGCTCTTGGAAAAATTCCATTTGAATTCATGTATGAACTCAGCTCTCTTACCCCCTGCATATGTAATTGTCCTCATATCAGTTCATTCAACAACTGGAAGATCAAGAAGTTAGTCCATATGATGCTCGCATTAACTAGATTGTTGAACTTGATGAAGAAAGAGGGCATCTCACCAAAATCATGTGAAGTTCATAGAAAAATTGAAGAATTTATTTGACAACAAGGTCACTCCAGAGCTTTTAGCATTGGGTATCTTGTGTTGTTATGGGATAGTAGGCATGAAGATAAGGGAAAGCATGGTAAATTTGATGCATTATGGATGGGCCCTTACTCCATTGACATTCAAATTGGTGAACATACCTTCTTCTTGAAATACTTGGATGGGGAATTGCTCAAATTACCTGTTAATGGCAGGCATTTGAAACATTTCCTTGATTGATTCCCAGAATCAAGGTGAGCATCATTTGTATAGTGTATAGTTTGTTGGTTGCTTTTTGTCTTTTGTGTTTTTGCTCATTTTGGTCCTTGGTGACCTGGTTTTGTTGGTTTCTCAGTTTATTTTTAGGAGATGGTTTTGGTTTTCTATTCTCTGCAAGCTAAATCCTTTCCCAATGGATTTTTTTGGAACTTGGTCTATTATTTGGTTCTTATGGAACTCACAGGGAGTGCCCATCCCCAAGTCAGAGCCGATGTTGGTGCTCAAATTAGTCTCGCCCGTTTGCCATTAAAATCCCTTAGTTTGCGGCCTCTGTCACATTTTTATCTCCCGTGTTGGTGCTTGAAGACTCTGTCCTCCATTTTGTTGTCATGATGAGTCCCTTCCTTAGTCGAAGATCACTTAAAAATATAGAATTTGTGTTTCATTTCTCTATCCATCTGAAGGTGTCTTGTAAATTGGGCGTAAAACTTGGTTGTTCCTTTCCTTCCATTTTCCATAGTCGTGTGTTGTTGTCCTGCCATTTTTGTCCCAAATACCTAAGGAAACATGATTGAATATAGCTCGGAGGATCATGTTTGAACCTTACAACATTTCCAAATTCTCTGTCCTTGAAGAAAATTTCATCTTCGGGCTCAAACAATGGTTTCCCTACATTTTACGGTTTGAATGGGTGTGTTTTCCCATCAAATTTAAATCTCTACATCAGTGGAAATGTGGCCCTTTTTGGTTGGATGCGGCTTGGTGGGGCACTCTAAAAACTTGTGGATCGTTTCAACCCAAAACTTGTCCACGTGGAGGAACGACGCTCGTTTGAAAACTCACCTTTTGGTTTGGCCTTGGAGATTTGCGCTGGGGGACACGTGGAGGATTCCACTACTTTTCCCAACTTAGACAAATTTTTCATGTAGCTGGTATAGTTTTGGTGGGCCATGGACACGTGGTGGGTTGGTGCTCATTTGAAGATCTACCTCAGGGTCCCACCTTAAAAAATGTGATAGAGGGATAGGTGGAGGCTTCCGCCGGCTCCGCTCTGTACTTAAAATTTTTAAAGAAATTTTCTAAGGCCTAGGACATGTGGTGAGCCCATGCTCATTCAGAGTCTTTGCTCTTGGGGACCATCTTGAAGTTGCGCCATAAAGACATGTGGAGGTTTCCACCGGGCCTTCCTTTACTTAGAATTTTCAAGAAACTTCCTAAAAGGCCTAAGACACGTGGAGGGACCATGCGCATGTTTGGGGACCGACCCTAAGTTTTATTTTGAAGAAGTGCCAGGAGGAAACTTGGAGGCTTCCGCTCACTCTACCTTTTTCTTGGACTTTTCAATGGCAAAGAAGACTATCTCGGACCTTAGACACATGGTGCCTTCCTGTTGAACTTTCAAACTTTTAACAGACTCTTCAGATGAGACACGTGTTGAGCCCGTGCTTGTTTGGGGTCTCTACTTTTTGGGACCATCTCAAATGCGCCATTGAGATGCGTGGCGGTTTGAAAAGTCAAAAGGTGGGGAGGCGGGCCATCGGAGGCAACTTGGATTTTTGCCCCTTATTGTTTAAAAGATTAAAGTCATCAAAATGACCTGCAAGCCCAACAGAGAATAGTCAAAATTTGCTTCAGTCAACGGCGGAGGTGCGGACTTTCGAGGGAAATTTGGAAAATTTTCCTTTTCCAAAAAATGAGGTAAAATAGCAAAATTGAGCCATGGTTCCTTGGGACCCACATTGGGACATGTGTCAAGCCCATTTTCAAAGGCGGAGGGGCGGAGCAAAATGAGAAATTTTGCATTTTTTCCCAAGTTGTAAAAGGTAAAAAGGAACCCCAGGCCCATCTTAACTCGGATCTCCCACATGGATAGTCCAAATTAAAAAGGAGATCGAATGAAAGTGAATTTGTATTTGATTTTTGCCATTTTTGCTCCAAAGCTCCTGGGGATGCAAATTTTTATGGTTTTTATCATTTCTTGGTGTCTCCTACACGCCAAATGAAGAGGAAAATTAATTTGATATCTGGTTTGGTGGGAAGATCTGAAAATGTATTTTACCATTAAGATGTAATCTGACTGTCGGATTCGATCTGATCTTTCTTTCCTTAGCACACAAGAAACTAAGTTGATATCTTGATTTGGTGGGGAAGATCTGAAAACATATTGTACCATTAAATGTGATCTGACTATTGGATCGATCTAATTTTCCAATCTTTCTTTCCTTGGCACACAAGAAAACTAGATTTGATAGATTAGAGGAGGAAGTAGTTGGCGCGAGAGATGAAGAGTGATTTACCAGATGAAAGAATTGAATGTTGGAAATATTTGGAGAGATTTTCCCTCTGAGCACCTGACAACTTTTTTGTAAATCTGATTAGGAATCACAATCAAAATCGTAACAGGAAATGATGCTTTAAATGCTTTTTTTTATTTTTGGGGAAAACTCTATTGTAGATTAAATGTTATAAATTGCATGAATTTTCATGCAAATGGTTGGAGTGTTAGAGGTCGGGAGCTAATTCCTAAGAGAAAAGTTTGATAGAGCCCATCTTTCTGAGAAATCATTTGAGGAACCTATTTATTTCTTTTGTGTTAAATTTGATCATGTCAAGGTGGTTGCGAGTGTACAGCCATTGACAAGCTCTGAGATTGTTCTAGAAACTTTCCCCTGCTGATGCATTTAATCAAATTTGAGTAAATTTGTGTTTGATTTTGAGCAAAATTGTGTCTGCTTCATTTCTGAATGTCTACAAATAGTTTTCTTGTTCCCATTGCAATCTTACATTGAAATCTTTGTGAATCACACAAGATCTTATCCTTGTGATAGTTTGGTGGCATTTACAATTTCATTTATCAGAAGAGATTTCATTTGATAGTGAAATAAACAAATTTAAAATCATTTTACTCTTAGCATGATGATAAGATTGTTTGTTATCCTTTGAGGGTATCTTAGGCGTGATAAAACAAAGGTTGATAATGTTCAATTAAGTTTTTCAATTTGAGCCTTCATTTTGGATTCTTAAAGTTTGTGTGAAAATGTGTTGATCTAGGCCTCCATTGAAGCACACCTTCTAGTTAAAGGAACATTTTAGCTGTTATGAAGCATTCTATTGATCAAGCCTTCCATTTTTGTAAAATTTCTCAAAGATCTAGCGAATCAAAGTCCACTCTACCTCACCTCCCACCAAAATTCATTTAAAAACAACCAATCCTACCCATACTACCCTATTTTCTGTGTGTGTGTATAATGCATAATTTCTATTACCAAAACATGTAGAAGAAATCAGGTTTTCATTGTCTTTAGTAGCCTTAACCTTGCTTAGAAAATATCTCCATTATCTAGGGTGATAACTCATGAGAGTTAGATATTTTTGTTGTATTGATCATATTTTCTTCAAGGTCTTCTTAATAACTTTGCAAAGAAGGATATCTCCATCTCCTCCACAAACAACAGGCTACAAAAGGGTCCTCTCACCCTAGTTGAAAGGCACAACCATAAAGTAGTGAGGATAGATCAAATCCTCTTAAGGGTGCTACCCATTTCTCCACATCTAAGTGACAAAGAGCAAGTTGCATTTCTTCCCGGCTACAAAATGACACACAACATGATCTGCTTGTCTCTAAGATTCCTATCGAATGCTGTGATGCCACTCAACCACGAGGAGAATCAATTTTGGTACCAACATATTGGAATCAAATTTAGTCGCAGATTGTTACGAATCGGTCTAGTCTTCAGATTCAACATCTTAGCTTAATTCTTCTATTGGAGCTCCATACTGGTATTTGAACCATGCCAAGTCGGTTCAAATGCATAAAAATTTGAAATAGGCCTCCCAAAACTTGTTCATGGCCTAACAAATCCTCTAAGTGGATTCAAAGATGTTTTGTAGCTGGTCTAAAGGGGCTGAGTGAATTGCGCACAATTCTAAATCATGGAGAATGTCATACTATTCCCAGTGTAAGGGGTAGTAGATAATAGGTAGTGAATGGATGCTAGTTATCTCATCTCCTTGGCCACCTATATCCATTTGAACAATCCATGCTTGAAAATGTGTTAGCATTAATAAAAATATAATAGAAAAGATGGATAAAATTGGATAAATTTTGTAGATAAGCAGAATGTGTAGTAATCACAAACAATTCTAGGGAGTTGTAAACAACCTAATAAAATTATAATTTTCGATCAATATGGTTCAAGGCTATAAAATTTCAAAGGACTAATGCGAGTTAATAAATCAAAATAAATGATTTGAATCAATAAAGAGGATTTTAAGGATATAGTATGACCTTGAATGAGTGTGAAGGATGGGGCTTGAAGTTGACTAGCGATTTGTTGGTCTCCCACAAACTCTAAAGTGATTTCTTTACTTGCTTGATGAATGTGGATGTTAATGCTAGAAAGTAATGTGTTGATGTTGATACAATACATCAATGATGAACTCTGATAAAATATTGAGGTTCAAAAATGTGAGAAGATGATCTTGTAAAGAGGTTGTAATTTGGGCTTAAATAATCACTAGCAATTTTGGCCATTTGGAGTTTGTTTAGTAAATTGTTGAAATAATTTTCTAATTCGAGTTTTCTTGTTCGTGCTTTTGAGGGATAGTATGTGAGGTGGTTTTTGAAAATGTCGTTTTGTCTCGTGAGGTATCAAGGAAATGATTTTATTAGTTAGATATTTTCTAATTTATTTTATGTTTATTTAGGATATGTATTAGGTTGTTTGATTAAGAAATATCAAACGTACAAATATCTGATTGTTTGTGATAATATCATATTTTGATAAGATAATGGGGGATTTATAAAACTACCCATGATAGATATGTCGGGATAAAGAATCAGGGGTGATTTTAAATAATATTTAGAGAACTTACTTAGGTTAATTAAAATATCATAGGATATGATATTTGTGTATATGAGGAAATATTTTATTTGATCGTATTGACACAATCAATCTAATTTAGCGATACATTGCAAATGGGATAATTAAACGAAGATAGGTAAGTGCAAATTGTTAGTGTCTAAATTTGCCCCTTTTTTCTATAGGCTTTAACACTGAAGCGTTAGACACAAATTATGAAAATTTATAGGGGTGGTCCACAGGGAACACCAGTGTTTGTGTGTCATGTATTTCGTAAAACCTTGCCCCAGATTACATGGGCTACCAAAACAAGATGTGCTATCGATGAATCAAATGATAGGGGAACGAAGGGGTTTGACACCTATAGAAATATATTCAGCAAAATTAAGCTAAAAGAACGGGAAATCTAATTGATGAGGGCCAAAGGACACACATCCCATAGACAAATGATGAATCCCGATGTAAATTTTGTTTGTTTGTTTTAATGTTTCAAGAACCAGGGTCTATTGAAAATTGAACACATTTGTGGAAAAATGTGATTGCCATGATTTAGGAAAAAATGGGCACATATGCCAATAGGGTATGATTTACAAGTGATTAGAGGTAAATCATCGGTGATTGAGGTAATCATCGACAATTTCCTCAATTTACAAATTGGGCTATAAAAAGCCAATTCATGGGCTCATTTCACCACACGGTGAAAAAGTTTGATAGAGCCACCCAGTGATGAAAATGTGTTTTTGAGGGTAAAAAGATGAATTTTGAATGGAATGACGACTTTGAGAAGGCAATGGAATCCCATGATGGTCGAGGTAAGGGATCTATCCTTGTTTTTTTCATTATTTGTGGTTTTTCGAAGGTTTAGGTTTGTTTCTCCATTTATTGGGGTCCTCTGGATGCCCTAGAGAAAAATCGCATGGATCATTGGTGATTCATGAAATCGCCAGTGATTGAAGTGAATCACCGATGATTCACCTACTTTGTGGACAATTGTTGTATTATCGTCATGATTTTTTAAAGAAATGTTTTGGACCTTTACACTTTGTGTTTGTAGTTCTAATGTCATCATTGGTATTGAATAAATTTTGTTTTGTGACAAGATTAATTGTGATATGCAAGAAATTTTTCTTAATTTTCTTTTTTCTTTCGAATATGGAATTTTGTTTTTAGATAACAATGTACCTATTGGAATAATTATTTTTATATGTTGTTGGTATTTTCATGTGATGATTTTGATGTTGATGTGGATGAATTTTTGATATGTTGTGAATGATTTTAACATTTCATTTTTAATAATGGTACTAATGTTGATTTGTTTAAATTTTGCAGGTGGATGCGAAGTGGACGATCCATGATCGTATACCATTGATTTTAGATGAGGTGAGGGATGATATGACCGATGATGATTGGGAGCATGTTGAGGCTATTGGTTTTGGTGCCATGAACCATTATCATCGATTACAAAGATCTCATATTTTTATGTTGGCCTTGTTAGAGAAGTGAAATTCTTCCACCAATACTTTCTTGTTGCCTCTTTGGTG
This sequence comes from Taxus wallichiana var. yunnanensis, assembly GCA_018340775.1. Taxonomy (NCBI): domain Eukaryota; kingdom Viridiplantae; phylum Streptophyta; class Pinopsida; order Cupressales; family Taxaceae; genus Taxus; species Taxus wallichiana. Next base: position 678,402,908 of record CM031243.1, on the reverse strand, counting down.
AGATCATGATCACTTTGGAGGATGTAAACCGCATCCCGAGAGTACCTATCGAGGAGAGGGTGTATATATCATTACTAAGGAGGAGAGGGATGAGGTGATGACTAGCTTGTATGGAGCAGATGCACTGGTGTTAGATATGAGTCAACATCATTTTCTTATAGCAAACTTTACTCATCGTACTGAGAGGCCGTACTCGCATGACCATGATGATGGCCATCATTCGTTATGTTTTACTAGATTCAAGAGGTGGTCAATTTCCTTGAATAATGACAAGGTTGTGGCCGAGATGATGGAGCAACTGTTTTCCTATTTTGCCTAAATTTCACGATCGGTTAGTTAATTTACAACAACCTATATAGGTGTAGGATCACCAACTAGGTGAGCATGATATGCTCCATTTTGATCGCGTTAGGAGGTAATTCAAATTTGTGTAGGGAGTTCCAAAGGATCCCATGCAGTATAGATGCGAGGATGAAGACATAGAGACCCCTAGGGAAGTTGTGACAGAGCCCGAGGTTATTGTTGATCAGCAGGGGGCATGGGTCCTAATGATGAGGGTTAGATTGTGGGTAAGATGGTAATCACACCGAATCTATATCTCATGCTCAGATGAGTCACCAGGAGCTCTTAGAGTACGAATGGGGGTACGAAGATGATGAGATGGAGGGTTTCATGCCCTCGAATTCAAAATAGAGGGGGTTTAAGTTACCTATATACACATAAGATTACAAAATCAAACATTAGAATTATCCAAAATAGAACTAAGTACATGTATGTGTAATGACAATATTTTAACTAATTTTATCAATATAGAACTATTGTTTTTACCCCACCATGCCTGTGAATCAAATGAATAGGGTTACTACTGTCGCAGGTAACTCTTGCATATACACAATGAAGGACATTATTAACATAATTTAATAATTCTACAATGAAGGACATTATTAACATGTAATTTAACATAATATGAATTACACGAGAAATTTAATAAAAATACATGTTGTTTGAATACCTCAGTGAGTTGTTGCACAAATGAAATCGCAACAACACCTTTTTCTACTCGTTGCGGAGATGGTGGGGTGTCTAGTGAAGTCATCATATTTATATAACATGTATCACGTGAGTTAGATGAACATACATATATTTGACTTTAAAAGATATATATATATATATATATATATGTATGTATGTATACATATTTGTATGTATGTGAAAATTTTACATAATTAACATTCTAAATTACCTCTTTGAATGTATGTGTATGCATGGTGCTCACTGCCTATAGTTGGGATGAAGACGCCCCCCCTGCGCATTGTAATATTAATGCATACATGTATAAATACAATTATTTCAAAAATGTAACATATTTAAGTAAATCAAGTAATCCGATATTTTTGTAACACACATAATAAAACATAACAAATACCTGTGAAGGTGACGTCAATGATTGTAATCCAAATTTCTTGCTCAAAAAGGCATTTGACATAGTGACATTATCATGTGCACCCCAACACCAAATCCACCAAAATCAGTATGCATGAAAGTATCGTCCTCCTTGGGCCCTAAACATATGCTACCACATAATGAGAAAAAATGTGGCCTCATGCTAGTACTCCTTGAGGGAATACTCTATGTACTTCATGAGCATCGGCTCGAAATACCCCTCATATTTTGAACAAGGGTCATAGATAGCCCTTGAAGTGCGTGGAGTGTATCATTCTCTATTATCTCCTTCAACTCTTTGGAGGGAAATTCTTAGGGTGAGGGGGCTTACGTGTGCAGGGACTATACCTTGTTGAATAGGTGCACATAGTGCATCTGGTTGATCCTGTGTAGATCCTTTTCCTTGGCCCTGGAAATCTTGGAAATCAAAATAATTTGGGATCTCGTTGAGAATAAACTCACAATAGAGTTTCCTCAGAAAGTATAATGGCACCTCACTGTTATTGTAAGGAGGAAAATCAAACACCATCCACCATTGGTCTCAAAAATTATTTTTAATCAAATTAGTATTGCATGATGGATGGGAAACCGTTTGCATGATAATGGAATAGGAAAATAAGTGTGGGGAAGTCTGTGGATAAGGCACATATGAGGTCTTTGGTAATTTAGTTTTTCTTTACATCCACATATGACATTTTTTTGGAATAATAAACCCTACTGACCCTCTCTATAAGATGTCCAACGATCGATTTTCCCTTTTTCGCATCAACTTGAGAAAATGAGTGGCTCCAATGTGTTTGCAAGAGAGGCACGGTGGGGGTTTGTTGAGAAACTATTGGAGGGTTGGGAAGGATGATATGAATAGCGAGGGTTTGGTTGTGGTTGATTCCCTCGACCTCGAACTATAACAATAAAAAAATGTATTCAATTCAAATTCTATTAGATGCATACAAGAATCGATGTTAAAGTGATTTCACTCAAATTGTGAATGAGGAAATCACAGAAGGCTATCTAATGATATCGTTTATGTGATGATTACATAAATGGCATATCGAAATGGTGTGGTTTATGTACAATGTAAAATAATCTTGATCAAGGTGGTATGTATTTTCATTTTTATGATTTAATTTAAATTGGATTAAATTTTTATTTTAGAGTAACTATTATAAATAATGATATACGAATGATATAATACAGTAAATGGACAAAAAACAAGCAAGTAATAATATAGAACCCTAAGTGAGTGAGAGAGATGGATGATTTAGATAATTTTTGAGTGATCTAGAAGTGTTAAGGGTGAAGAAGCTGCTAGAGACGGACCGGGAAGAGTGTTGTCAAGGCTCACTTTGGAGGTTATGGAACTCAAATATGTGTAAGAAAAAATCACCTCGGGAGGAAAGGAGCCCTTGGATGCTAGTGTCTACCCATATGCTCATGTTCTAATATTTTTGTGTAGTAGGAGCTTTGTTATTGATTTCCTTTTTCACTCTAGTTTCACTCCAATGTCGTCATTCATTCACCTGTAGCCTACACAATAGATAACTAGTTGTACATACCCATAAATCACATCAAACATAATAAATAAGATGCACTAATGGGGATTCATACTAACCCCCGTGTTCACCTAAAGAGTGATATCATGAATGAGTGTTGCACTAAATCTCATAATCCATATAGTTATATGTGAATGTGTGTGTAATGATGCCCTAGGTTGCCCTTGTGCAAGTTACACTATGATATCAGGTTAGATGTAGAATGCTCTAAGTATGCAAATGTGTGAGATGGAATAAAATAAACTTATCATCCTATGTTGTGCATGGAGAGTGATGCAACCCTTGTCCCTTATATGAGTGAGCTAGATGAATGCTTTGTAATGCTCCTTGTGCCTTTGATGGAATATTATGTGATAGTAGATGATGATTAATGCTTGACCCCTTATTTTGGAGAAGTAACTAAGTATAAATATGATTCCCTTATTTGAATTTCATAATTGACAACTGGAAGACCAACCCAAAGTATTATAACATTACCAATAAGTAAAAGAGATACAAAAGGGGTAGAAAAGGATAGAGAGGATTGGGAGATCCCAAGAGGGACATGAACTCTTGGGAACTTATGTCCTAACTGCCCAGGTGCTTAGTGTTCGGGGCCATAAAAGATAAATGGTTCAAGTTCCGATAGAGGGCTGTAAGATGAGTAAATCTAGAAAGAAGGCAAGACATAAAGCAAAATGCCCAAAAGATGTTTTCAATCACTATTTTTCTTACTTAGGAATCATGTATACATTAGTATGTTTTAGGACCTAGAAATGTACCCAAGTTCATAAATTGCGTGTCTACATTTCACTCCACTTTATGTTGTTGACTTAATACTCAACAACATAAAGTAGATAGAAGATGTGTAGCTTGTAATCCTATAGAGAAGAGTGTACTTGATAACTTTGCCAAGTGGACAAGTGAACCATAAAGTGATCGTAATATGAAGTGTGGAGAATAGGAAGGGAAGGTAGACCCTAGGGGTGAAGTGTATGCGTAGTAGCATACTATTGGAGTCTATGTTTGTTAATGTGAGCTGATTTTTTTTTGTGTATTAAGGACACACCTGTAAAAGAATAATGAGAAAGTAGTCAAAGTTTTGTATGTGAAAAATCATAGTAATGTATGTATAAGTAAGTAAAAAGTGTGTAAAGGAAAGAGTGTACCTGATGTGTAAGAGAGTATGAGATAGAAAATTGTCTTGTTTTCTTGGAGTTTCTAGATTTGAATGTCAAAGGTGAGGTTTTTTGAAATTTCATGCCAAGAGTTATTTTTGGGCAATCTCATGCCAAGAGAAGAGTGTTGGGGAGAGAGGTATAATTTTTCTCTCCTTCCATGATGCTTCCCAATAAGCACCACCATAGATGTTACGTCCCTAATTTGTAACCTAATATTCCTATTGTAGCTGATTGGATGTATTCTGGAATTGGAGAAAAGTGTCTTCTATAAGAGAATTATCAAATGTTATTTGGAAATTGTGATAAGAGAAATTGATTGTTTTCCCTAGGACACAAGCGCCCAGGGGGGACATAAGTTCCCATTGCTCGTCTGCAGGATTTTTCTGTAGCATCGATCTTTGTTTTGGGTCAAGTCTAAATTTGGCCCATTATGTGACTTTGTGTTTGTGCCAATTCTATATTGTGTTGTGTTTTTCTAATGCTCTAAGTTATTGGAAGGGTGATTTTTTCACCCAATAGATGCCCCTTATTTGGGGTGCATGTGACGAATGTAGGATAATGCAGCCCAAAGGAGAGGACCTAAAGTTAATATGTATATCTGAGTATGAATACCTATAGGGTAGGGAATGTGCATGGTAGAAACTAAGGCACATGCAAACAAGAGAGGCTAGTAACAAGTGCTAGTTGTAAAAGTAGATAACATTCATTAGAAGACAATGTAACAAGAAAATATGAAGACAAGATGTACTATGAAAAGTGGGTTACATACATAGGACATCACTCACAATGTCACAAGACAATCAGGGCTGAATCATCTAAAATCAAACATTGAGGAAACATGACATATGGTAGAGCACAAAAAATAGAAAATAATAGAAAACAAGAAGTGATAGATAAACATGGTTGTATAGAGTTACTGAGGAAAATGCTACACATGAAGCACCCATTAACATGTTAGAAAGATAAGTAGTATTACAAGGCATGTATATATCCACAAAAATTAAAGTGATAATAAAAATATTTAGTAAATGATGTAACAATAGAACTTTTGATGTGTAGAGTGTGAGAGTAGTAAAGGTATATGCCCCAAGAGCCTCGGTGGTATTTGATAAAAAGAAAGTGTCGAGCATCATGCATCATGAAATCTATAAAATTCATGCATTCAACTAAAAATACCAAGTAAATGCTCATGTGCATATAGAAAAATATTATTACATACTAAGTATCCAATTAGCATTAGAAGCAAAGCGTAACATGTGAATACTGATAAGCTAGCAAGAGTAAATGAAACCAAGACATGCGAATGTTGTGTGAGTTGGATAGTGTGTCATAATATCCAAGATGTGTAGATGGTAGGAGAAGCATTGACCCGACGTGGGTGTACGTGGGATGATGTTCATTTAGAAGCGATCCTCAACAATCAAGAATGAACCATAGAACAAGAGTGCATCATTGGGAAATGAGTGTTATGTGTGTGATGTAGAGTAGATGCTAGAAAATATGTATCGTGAAGAATTGTGTGTGAAGTTTAGATGATGTGAGGTTCATTTAATAATTGTAACCTCAACAATCAAGTATGATCCATGGAACTAGAGTGCACCATCGGGTAATGAATGTGTTATATGAGATTAAATGTTAGGAAATTTGTATTGTGAAGCTTGAGAATGAAGTGTAGCAAAGTAAAAAACAATAGATAATATAGACATTGAATAATGATGGGGGGAAAGTTTGATGGCCCCAAGCGTGTATATAAAGACTCTTTGGAAAATAGATGTTCAATCATTGTGAGAAATAATAACCAGAGTGTGTATAATGCATTAATGGATGTTTACCTATGTAGAAATTAGTATGTGTACCATGAGTAGAAGGATCCATAAGTAAGCATGTGTAGAAAGACATGTATGGAGGAACATATAAGAATATATAGATGTATCAACGTTTGCATATAGTGTAGATGAGAGAAAGTTCTTGGTGTACCATCTGGATCAGCTAATAGTTTTGTACTAGATCATCCTTGATATAAACCCACATTCCTTCATGACATATGTTCAAGGCTTCATACTCAATATGACCTCACATAGCCCATGCACCTATCTCAGTCACCAAGCCACTGATTTGTTCCCTTGTCTCCTCTTGTTCTTATATGAACATTCAAGAAAGGCACTGAGAAAAATCTCATTAGATATAAGTCACCATGAAAACCACTCACTTTACCCATTTTAAGACTTTATAGGACCTCTGGCCTATACCTTCCATGTACTTTCAAATAATGAATACTAACTCTATTTTGACCTCAAATTCATTATAAATCCCAAGTTCCCCACTCCTTGTTTCAAGGAAATAGTCTCATTCTCTTCAATATAGGGTTCTTATACTCTTCTTACCTTCTTGATGCACTAGGATTCCATTCTCACGAAGACTCTTCCTGCAACTTTACATACTACTGTCACGAGTTAATGGTAGTGTTAGTTATCTCCTATATGGAACAAGGTAAATAATTATTCCTTGTCACCCTTGAGTTTATATCTCAATAACCTTATAGGAACCAATACATGCATGCAACTAGGAATCATTCAACACTATTATCTGCTCTGTCAAGATCATACCTTTTGATTTATATTCTTTTTTATCATATAATTCCATAGATGAATTGCCCTTGAACTCAGATCAATCCTACTTAGAGCATATTATATTGACCACTATGAATATGAAGGATATTAAGATCAAAATTAAACTTCAAATATGTAGGTCACTTATTTTAGATACAGTTTCTCTTCACAACATTCATGATCTAGTTTTTGACCAAAAATGTGTAATAATAAAACCTTGCACTTTCATGTCTTGTTTAGAAAATTTGTCACCTTGACTTGAGGAATAATAAGGCCATTAATACCTAGATTCTCATAGTATAGGTGTCATTTCAGAGGAATATGTCCACTTGGATTTGATCATGCTTAGGTTCTTCTTAAGTCTCCTTCATACTTTGCCTAGTTCCCTTGTAGTCATTCTTAGACACAATTTGGGTATCAAAATACAATCAAAGAGTTATAATGCAATAATATTGTGTGTTTCAGGTACTCTTTATATCATTCAAGGTTCTCATAGACATTCATAACATATATCCTTATCCATTGTTCCAACTCACCCTTTTCCAAGTTGCATAGTGACCTAGTTAAGCTTCCTAATATGCACAGTCATACCTAAAGGCTGAATTTTATGGTTTTCTTAATGAAATCCTCCTAAATTTTATTCAAGGACTTTGAATATACTCCAAACAACCTGCATGACAAATATAGAGGCATAATGGATGAGGTTTGATAAAAAATGCTTTCTTTTCCCTTAGATTCTTCACACTGTATATCTTTCTCTACATAGCCAAAACACAATTGCGTATAGCTTTTGTTGTTCAAACCCATTCAATATGAAGTTTGGGGATCTACTTAAATTTCCTAGGATATAACTTTTCACAAAGTTTCATAGATTTTCAACGATGCAACTAAAAATTATATGATGGCCTAGAAATGGGAATTTGCGTAGAGTTTAACTATAAATTATTCTATATGCATCTTCAAGAACAAAAAGAATATGGCGAGGACTCCTCTTCACCTGGGAAAGCACTATATCTTAACAGTCAAGAGGTTCAAAGTGGATTTAATCGGCGAGGTTTTCTACTTGTTGTCCTTATCAAACCCTCTCAAGAGCAGTCCATAAGAACACACATAATCTATCATTGAAGCTTAGTCAATCAACATGCATATATCTGAAACTATTCATACAAGTATAGACATAATTATGCATTCATGAATACTCACATATGGTTCTATTATTGTCTGAAATACAAGTTTTCTTCAAACATGTTCATTGTATTTATTTATTTCTTTGACTCTTCCCTACTTTTTCATGTTGGAATTCCATCTCTAGTCTTTCTCTAACTTTAATTTGACCTCATGCTCCTTGGTTCTCCACCTTTCAGTTGTATCTCCCCTTATCTTGAGCTAGATTCCCATTTTTAGTTTGATTTTATTATATATGCTTAAGAACATGAGCTAACTCCCTATATTGGTTCATTGACTATTTCTCGACTCCACAAAAGAGCTCTAACAACACCTATATTTGGAATATGGGGAAAACCTCATTCCTAAGCCTCCTCATCTCGGTTACAACAATATTACAACTCATAAATCCTCATTAATGGCCTTATTAGGTACGAATATCACTATTTCACCTAATTCTTATACACCTAGTGCTTGAATACTATGAAAAATTGCTTTTACACTGATTTATCTAGATTTACACACATAATCACTTTATTCAAGTACAAATACTCACTCATATGGTTTTATAATAACCCTTTTACATTAACATTTCATCCTTCTTAATATTAACTATCAAAGGAAACATTTGACTAACTTCTTGAACATGATGCTTATTCCTTAAAAGTCTTAGTTGTGGAATACATTTTGGGTTCTTATAACGTCATAGGATGCTCCTGCATCATACTTCCCCACTAGAAAAGATTTAAAATTTTCATTCAAATAGAATGCCTTATTTATTCCTTGATCTCCTTTGTATTCTGGATCCCAAGTTTTATTTTCAATGCCAATGCTTTTGTTTGCTTGAAGTAGTCTCTGTCTCTCATTTTCTTACTCTTTTCTCTTTCCTAGTATATGCTCTTCCTTAGCTTCTTCTCATTTACAAAACTCCATTCTTCTTCTTTATCATCTGGTATGTCTTCAAAATATTCTTGTTCTTCTTGTCTTATGATATTTTTATTTGAATCATACACTTGATTCATATCAAAGTTTTCCAAACTGTATTCAATGATAAGAGAAATATTAGATGCAAAAATGTTTGGCCATTTAACCCCTTGAGTGATTTCTGAGGGTATTCTTCTTCTTCATTTCTTTTTGTTTCATTGACCATGTTCAACTTGGTCATTTTCATTCTTTCTCCTTCTTGTTTTACCTCTTCCTCAATCGATTCATCGTTTATTAGTTTGACACTGAACTCAAACATAGCCCTCTTGAAGGATTAAACAATTATTCTATCATTCTCAACTCTTCATTCAAGACTTCATCATTTATCTCCTTATTGATTTCATCAAATTTAGATGCTAGACCCTTGTTTTCATCCTCAAATATCTAGTTTTTAACAGCATATTCTTTCATTCCCTCTTATTTCAAGAAGCTTTCATCACCTTCATTCTACATGCTTTCACTTTCCATCATTTCTTGATCATGTCTATGATTTTTATCATTTATTCTAGAGGTTCCACTATATTAAATGTTAGTCTCATAGACAAATCATTCCACATTTCATCATTGAGTTGATTTTAGAAGATGAATTAGAATTCGATCATAATCATTATCATTAAAATTATAAAAAAAAACACTTTACCTTTCATCCCCTTTGTATACCTCTCATGCCTTGTTTTTTCATGAAATACCTCTTCTATGTTCATCATTGAAAATTCATGCTCTTTCTTGCTTGAACTTGCTTCAACCTTTATCCACAAAATCCTAGAGTATAAACACCATCTTTACTAGGAAATAATGGATAAAATATGCGGAATAATCCCTCACGAGAATCACAATGAGTGAAACTAATATGCAAAAATATTACATATCTGAAATAAAAGTGAAGAATAATAAAATAACAACTCAAAGAGACAATATTTAACATGGTTCACCCAATTTTGGGCTAACGCCCACTAGGAATCACTTTCTCATATTTTATTACAAGCCATTTCTCTCTTAATACAATACCCAGATCTGTTTGGAGCTGCTCAACAAACTCTACATGAATTCATGACCAAATTCAAAACACATCTGCAATGTTACATTATACTTACCATATGCTAAAACCACATAAGTAAACAAATTTGCTTAAGTAGTTTTACAAAACCATGGGTATCAAAACCATGGGCCAAAACCATCCCATTAACCTATGGTAAAACATCCATATATAGGGTATAAAGCATTTTTTGTTTCTCGATGAGATAACTATGGAAAGTGTATAATACTCTTAGTGTATAATCTTGATACATTTCACACATGAAAATAGGCTCCTGACCTAACAATCTCCCACTTGGAGACTAGGTTTCCTTTGAGCAAGCTTCTCGACCCTTCACTAGTTTCCGTGAAGACCAACCAAAGATGAACACAAATTCAGTTTTTCCTTGTGACCACCTTGGTCATCATGTCTATAGGATTATGGTGGTATGAATCTTCTCCGACTTAACTTCTCTTCCTCAAAGTTGTCTGATGAAATGGTACCTTAAGTTGTATATGCTTTGTCTAGAGTGGAAAGCGAGTTCTTAGTTAGGTGTATAGCACTCTTTGGCTATCACTATGTGACTTTCCTTCCTCCTGCTTATGCCCTAACTCCTCAAAGAAATTGTTGTAACCAAATCATTTCTTTCTTGCCCTTTGTGGCAGCAACATACTCATCCTCCATGGTTGTAAAGCCACCGATCTTTGTAGTCATGAAATCCAGCTCACTCTTGTCCACCTACAGTGTAAACATAACTTTGTCATGTGCTCCTCCTTATCTACATCTCAGACCATATCTGAATCTATATAACCATGGAAAGTGGTGTCTAATCCATATAGCAAAATTTTTTCCCCATGGTCCCTCTCAAATTCGAAGGATCCACTTTCTTTGCTGCGGTGATCTCTACTGGATCACTCATAAATCTACTGACCACTCTCATGCATGGGCAATATTAGGCCTAGTGCACACCATGGCATACATCAAACTTCAATTGCTGATGAGTAAGGTACCTTGGACATCTGGTTTCTCTCTCTGCTCTATCTTGGGACAACTGCTCCTTTGATAACTTGAAATGGCACACAAAGGAGTCCCGACCCGGTTTAACATCCTGCATATTAAACCTCTCAAGACCTTCTTAATGTACTCTTCTTGAGATAAAGTCATCTTCCGTTCCTTCCTATCCGAGATATCCTCATACGAGGATTTGTTTGGCTGCCCCAAATCCTTCATAGTGAAAGGATTCACTTAGCCACTTCTTGAGTACTTTTATTTCTACATGTTTTTACATACTGACCAACATGTCATCCACATACTGAGACACAAGATAATATAACTTCCATCCTCAAATTTCTTTGTATACACCACGATGGTCAGAATGACATCTAATATAACCTTTGCTCCATCATGAAGCTATCAAATTTCTTATACCATTGACGTGGAGCTTGTTTTGACCATCTAAGCTCTTCTTGGTTTACACACCATCTCCTCTTTACCTTTGACCTCATAGCCTCTGGCTCTCTGCATATATAGTTCCTCCTCCAAATCACCATGGAGAAATGCGGTCTTTACATCAAGATTGTTCTAAGTGCAAGTCTTTCTTGCTGCAACTATTCTAAGAACAGTTCTAATAGAAGTCATTTTTACTACGGAGAGAAAAATCTCATCAAAATCTATACCTTTTTTTATGCAAACCCCTTGACCACCAACCTGGGCCTTGTATCTTTTCTTGCCTCCTTCTTCCTCTTTGACTCTAAACACCCACTTGTTTTGTAATGCTCTTTTCCTTAGGTAGCTTCACTCAAATCCCATGTTTGGTTCTCCATGAGAGCCTGATGCTCCTCATCCATGGCTTGCTCCCACTTCTTCTGGCATCTACTGCATTGCTTCATCAAATCTCTCTGGCTCTCCATTATCGTGAGTAATAAATAATAAAGAGAAGGAGAAAAATGTTCAGGTTCTCTTCTTACCCTAGAAGACCTCCTCAATATAGGAGTTTGGGGTTCTGTTGAGAGGTTCTTGAACTGATTCATGTGTCACTTTCCCATCTGGAAGATCCTCTACCTGCTGCATATTCTTTCTTGGATTCTTCCTGTTTTCTAACTTGCTTGCTTATACATGACTTTCTCATTAAAGACCACATCCCTAGATCGAATGATTTTCTTGTCCTTAATACTCCAACATTTATATCCAAAGTCATCACCACCATAACCAATGAAAGTACATTTTTTTTTAATTTAGCCTCTAGCTTGGTCCTATCATCCTTGTCTATATGAACAAACACCTCACATCAAAGACTCTAAGAAATGAATAATCAACTTTCTTACCATACCAAGCCTCCTCAGGTATGCCTCCATCAAGGCACTTGAGGGTCCTTTGTTTATCAAGTACACATTGATTGCTCACCACTTCTACCAAAAAAAAGAGGTAGTCCTACATGTAACCTCATGCTCCTAGCACGTTCCATTATTGTTTTGTTCATCCTTTCTGACACCCCATTCTCTATTGCGGAGTTCTGGAACCATATTTTTCCTATGGATTCCATTCTTAGAATAGTAATCATCAAATTCATTGTTGTAATACTCCCCTCCATTATCTGACCTGAGACATTTTAGCTTAAGACTTGTTTCATTCTCTACCAAGGCTTTCCATTTAACAAAAGTGTCAAATACATCAAATTTGTTTCTAATACGATAAACCCAAAACTTTCCTTGTTGCATCATCAATAAAAGTAACATAATAACTTGAACCCCAAGAGATGATACTTGAGTCGGCCCCACACATCAGAATGCACCAGCTCTAACTTACTCTCTTTCTTTGTAGGTCCAACCTTGAGAAACCTTACTCACTTTTGTTTCCCATATATGCAGTCCTCATAGAACTCCAAACCTATTTTTATATATCAGGAAAATCCTTCTTTATGATCTCCATGCCCTTATGGCTCATATGACTGAGCCTATAGTGCCATAATGTTGTATCTACTTCTGAAGCCACAAGATTACAAACATTAGTGCTATAAGTGGTTAAATACAAGGTTTCAACCTTCTTACCTCTTGCCACCACAAGAGCACCCTTGGTAACCTTCCAAGAGTCCAGTTATAAATATCATAGTACAACCATCACTTCCCTAGTTGCCTACCTGTGATATCAAATTTCATCTTAATGTAGGCACATGTATAACATCCTTCAATAGCCAAGTATTCCCATTCTACATCTTAACCTGAACAAAACCTTTTCCAACTATGTTGTAAGGCTCATCATCACCAAGAAAAACATGCCCAAAATATCCTTGAACATAATCAAAAAAATAATGCCTATGTGGAGTAGCATGGAAAGAAGCCCCCGAATCTAAAACCCAAGATTCAGTAATATTGTGCAAAGAAAGAATCAAAGCATCTGACATACATTACCCATTGCCACATTTTCCTCCTTGTTTTCTTCTGTTGTTTCTTCTTGTCCCAAAGCTCCCAATAGTCCTTCTTTGCATGCCCAAACTTTCCTGATGCCAACATACTATCTTGCTTTTGGATTTTGACCTTGCCGATCTTTGATTTTCCATGACTTCCTCTATTCTTTTGTCTCCCTCTAGTTTCCCTTTGTCAAAGCATTCCTGAAGTAGAAGATTCCCTAGAGAGCTTTTTCTTTGCATTTCCTCACTTAGAATCACCCTACTGACATCCTCAAACTTCAACTTTGAGTTAGTTGGAATGAGTTACTTACCGCCATTACCAGCTATTCAACTCTCGAGGTAAAGAGCACAAAATTAATAAATCCCTAACTTCTTCATAAAATTCTATTGTAACTTAGAAAGCTAGCATATTCTAACCATATTAAAATCATTTAAATGATCTGCTTCTTAAACCATTCTCAAGACATCTTCATATTAAACAACTTTTTCATTAAAAATATCTTATTAGAGGAAGAGGGTTTTTCATACTGACTTCCCTAATGCATCCATCGGTTCTTTTGTAGTCTTTTCCTTTGAAACATTAAATAATACCGAAGATGCAAGACCATGACCAGATTGTCCCAAGTGCCTTTTCTATCCAGCAAATCCCATTCCGCATCATCATGCTCGAGGTTTGTTCACCTTCTCGGACAATGGAGAATATAAAGATCCTTCTGATAAAGGTAATCTTCCATCTACATCTTCTAAAGAATGAAATTATGCCCATTGAATTTATCAACCCTAGATCTTCCATCATCTACCATAGCTCCCACTCAAGATAAAACTTTCCCTGTGATTCAAACACTTCAGCAAACCAAACCAAGCTCTGATACCAATTGTTAGGAAATAAGGGATAAAATATGTAGAATAATCCCTCATAGAATGTGATAGAAACTAATATGTAGAAAATATTATAGATCTCAAATAAAAGTGTAGAATAAAATAACACAACACAAAGAGACAATATTTAACGTGGTTCACCCAATTTGGGCTACGTCCACCAAGAATCACTTGCTCAGATTTTATTACAAGCCATTGCTCTCTCAATACAATACCCAGATCTGTTTGGAGCTATGCTCAACAAACTCTTCAGAATTCACACTTGAATTCAAAACACATCTGCAATGTTACATTATACCTACCATATGCATAAAACCATAAGTAGACAATTGCTTAAGTAGTTTTACAAAACCGTGGGTATAAAACCATGGGCCAAAACCGTCCCATAAACCTATGGGTCAAAAATCCGCCCATATGAGAAAAGCATGTTTCGATATATCAGGCATGTTTTAAAGCCAAAAAAATTCAACACTCACATGAAAATCACGTTTTGATATAAAAAAGCACGTTTCTCAGATCAGAAAACAAGCTGTGGAAAGTGTAGATCTTCAACACTTTCTCACGTGAAAACAGCTCCACAACCTAACAACACACGGTTCTTGAATCAAAGGGTGAGCCAAGAAGGAGTTAATTGTCTTGTGAACTTCTTGATGAGAAATAGAGGCTTCTTTATGTGAGGTGGAAGCTTCTTGAGAAGAAGATTGCTTCACTAAAAGTTTCTTTATTTCTTTATACTCTAGAAATTATATTCTTCTGAACCACATTTTTCTTTGCTAGAACTAGATTATTTAACTCATAAGTATCATCTCTCTCTTTATAGGACCAATCAATAGCTAGGATAGGCATATGTCGAATGGTTTCGATATATTCTACATAATACAAACAACATTCATCACCATCTAAACCTTCAAAACATTAGGTACATGTTGATAATCTTAATATGTTATAGAGATAGCCTTCCAAAATATCTTTTCCTCACTTCATATTCATCTACACAGTCTTTCCAAGTAGTCCTCAATTGTGGGAATATGATAGTAAGTCATTCTTAGATGCTTGGAGATGAATCCCTTACTATCAAAGGAGGACCTCTTTTGATAAGTATGGAATTTGAAATCAGAGATTGTCTTTTCCACATTATGTGCATCCAAAGTGGATTTCCATGTGTAGTTTCCCAAAGAGATACCCTTGGAAAGAGATAGGAATCTAGATAGAACAATAATGGCAATGATTTTCTTATCCCTACATGCTCTGACCTTTGAAATATTCAATTTCTGAAAATTCATGCACAAATTTTTCATTCGGCAATGCATAGGTAATTTGTTGGGCACATCCTCAAAACCATATAGGAACCATGATATAAGAGAACTTTACGAACTTGATGAAGAGGTTGTCATAGTTAGAGATTAATTGTTTTACCTTTGTAGAGACCCTCTCAACCACATTCCCTTCCAACATCCTAACTATGAACATGGTGTAGGCATCATTGACCCTCTTGTGATGAGTTTTACTATTTTCATAAGTAAGTTGAGGGTAGAACTCATATATTGGTGCATTATTTTTATCATCCTATGGTGACAACCCTACCCATACCTCTGTAAGTTGTAATGGTGTACATGAGGTAAGATGTCATGTGGAAGGATTTTCTTTGTTGCACATTTCAGTTTCTCATAAAAACTTAGGTTCTCACATATTATCTCTCCCTAATTCAAACTTTGTTTACCTTCATAGATGATATTCATATACACACACATCCAGAATTGAAATTCATTTGTGGAAGGCATGCCCATCATTCTTGTAAGTAGGGTAATCATGTTTGATAGTTCTTCTTTGAAATTTGACCTACACAGGACCTTGGGAAACTTGGAAGACCCTTTCTTGTGAGACTTGAGCCAAGACTTGGATATCATGGTCCTATACCTATCCTTCTCTTGATTAAAAATACTTTGAGCCCGGGCTTGGGTTAAGGTATTAGATTTCTCAAGGGTTGCATTTATGTAATTGGCATCAAGTTTGGAAATTATCTAACCTTGAGGATCATTTATTTCTTTTGTTTCAGGGTAAAAACTTGAGGAACATGCAAGGGATTCATAGGTGTATTGAATAAGAGGGAAACCCAATAGCATAGGAAATTCCATTGTTTTGAATATATTAGGCAATGATGGTGGGTGTGTCTTCATAAATGCAAGCCCATAAATCATCTAAATTCAAGTTCTTAACATCACTATCTCCAATATTGGGCACAAAGGTTTCTAAGGAAGAAATTTGTTCATACCCTTTGTATTGAAACTTTATTGTGGAGATGTGGGAGAAAACTCAAGGAGAATGGAGGCCCAATAGTGGTTTTCGGGAAGAAATCAAAGGATAGGATTGAAAACAAAAAAACTTATCAAATTACACCAAGATGGAATGAAATCACTCACCTCTAGTATGAGAAGGACGATGCCTCCACAAAAATCCCAACACAGTTTGAATTTTCAAATTTAGACAAGAAATGAGAAAGATATGGAAAAAAACGTCTCTTAGGGCACGGGAGAAAAAAGCATAGTGGACAGTGGAATTCACAACTGTAATAGTGAAAATGATTAAAGAAATATCTCAAATTTACCTTTTATAGCAAAAAATTTTGAGAAATGGGTTAATTTGAGCATCAAAATGTTATGTGGGCAGAGGAAAGATTTGAAGAACTCATTTAATCATTGTTCTTAATGCAGTGCGAGATATGATGGGGATGCGAAGGAGGGCTGAGGCTCAATGGAATAAGTTCCACAAGCTCCAAAATTTTTGCAAAACCCACAATACAAGGAAATTTGATGAGTCGTAGAAAGTTCAAAGATACGGGAACAGGGGTGCTCGGGAGAACCATTCCTTCTAACTTGAAATTCTGCATAACTATGAAACATAAGACTTGTGGATTAAGGAGAAATGCAAAGAATGAAGAGTGGAGGGGAATGGTGGGTCAGGAGTAATGTTAGGAAATACATGTGTTAGTACATACATTATTAATATTGTTAGTTCTCTAATATTATTGTTATGTAGGTTGTTTAAAGAATCCACATGGATAGCTTATTCTTTGTAGGAGTTGTTTCTAAATTTTAGGAAAATCCTCACCTATATATTTGTATATCTTGTAGATGGTTAATCAATAAGATATCATCACTATGATTTTTCTGCATTGCAATTTTCCCTACCTCACATCGGTATGAAGCGAACATACTGTGTGAGAATATGGAGTTTAAATAAGTAAGAATAAAATAGGGGGCAGTTTCATAGTTTATTTAATCACCCCTGATTGATGATCGTATTATTTTAGGTAGATTTACAAAGTTGAGGTAGCTGGTGTTTTATTTTGAGATAGATCCACGTCATGAATCCTTGCTTGAGGATCAATCTTCATTACATTAGTCTCAGTATCATATTCATACAAGTTAGAGCTAAATTATTTAGGGCATCTTAGAAATTGTGCTTCCATTAATTCGAGCTCCTTTTTGCCTCTCCATATTTACATCTCTTTTAGTAGAGGCATATCCATTTGAGACGTCTATCAATATCCATCAGATTTGGCGTGGTCCACACCTCCATATTTGGATCGGACTGATTTGGTATGTAGACTTGTTTTATTAACTCTATCATCTTGTTAACTGTCTTATTTTGATAACTCTTCATTCTACTCTATGTGTTGTCTAACCAATGATGTTTGCCATTATTTCTCCAAAAAAATCGTCCTCATATCTATGTGCGGGTATATTGTTAGTGTTACTCTTTTTCTACCTTACTATATTATTGATCTCCACGTGTAAGTTACCATCCATCTCAAGTTCAAGGTTGGATGATCCATAAACTTCTAATTTGGAACTCTCACGAATCACACAACTATGCTATTCTACTTTCAACTTTGGAAAATGACAGAATTTCTTGAAAATTAGAGCTTTGTACTTGATTATCTAGTCTTTATAGAAAGGAAATTTCGAGAGAAGGAAATAATTCAAACTTCAACACCAAAAATTTTATCCCTAGAAACCTCAAGGAGGAAAACCAATCGGGAAGGGAAACTACTCTTTCTTCCCACTTTTATTGGTCTAACATGGACAATTCTAGATTACAATAATTATGAAAAGAAGCAATGGTGTAAACCTTCTCTCAATTACTTGTTTTCTTTATCTCTACACCTTTCTCCTACGATTCCATTCAGCCACTTGAAGATCTTGCTCTTGCTCTCATTAAACTTTGCTTCTCGATCTCTTTGGATCTTTGAAAAATCCCTGTTCTCTTGATCCTTCCATGTATTTATAGGCCTTCACATGTCCTCCCATGCACTAGAGGATGTGAAATGGCATGGAAGGGGAAGAGACACGGTTGGGAACTTCGAGAATCGTCCGCTCGCATTCCATTCTTCTTTTCTATTCAAAAGTGTCAGGACCACCACGGGTTGGGTGATGTGCAGATTTGGAAGTCTCGGGAGCACGCCGGCCGTATGGTGTGATGGTTTTAAGACCCCACCCTATAGGGTGGTGGTTCTGAAACCACCACTCTGCACAAAGTGGCAATTCTATCTAGAACCTCCGTTTACCTCATTTTTCACTTTTCTTGTTTCTCCTTCTTGGTGCTGATGGAATTGATGAAGTAGTGTGTTTTCCTAGATCCATGTGGATCATACCTCCCCTACTTAGGAGGCTTTTGGTCCCACAAAAACTTAGTGGGGGAGTGGTATATGAATCAACTCCCTCTTGTGCTCATTCAAGTACCCTTTGGGTCTACCTTGGTGTCTTCTCTTGTCAACCTACCAAGACTCTGTGGATCTCTGTTTTATTGTTCTAGTGCTACATAATTCTCGAGATGCCTCTATTACAATGCTCTTTGGAAGGTAACTTTTGTATCTTCCTTATTTTTCACGTATAGATGGTGTTAGTGGATGCAAGCTCTTGTAACTTACTATCGTGTGCATTTATATGAAGTATGGCCTAAAGGTTTCTTCTCCAACCTACTCAAGTATGGTGAAGGTCCCATACTATAGTGGTTTAGTATTTTCTTGTCTTTGTCTCTGAGATGGATCAAGTGAATCCTCTCCAAGTACGTTGTTGCTATAGTCACCACCATTCCTTGTATCTCCTCTTCTTCTTGTTGTCCCACGGTTAGGTCCCAGTGAATCCGTAGAGTGATACGATGATTGCATGACGGAAGTTTGTTTTTGCTCCTTGAATGAGAAGTTCTAGGGTGGATTCTTCTGGCCAAAAGCTGACAAGTGCTATCTAAATTCTCCATCCTTTGGTCGAAATATCCGGTGCTCTCACGTCCATTGCCTTTTCTTCCAGTAAAGCAAACAAAACTTATGATTTGCCTAAAAAAGTCTTGGTGCTTGGTTGGCACTTACCATAGCCTTCTTTGATTTTCTCTGGTGTTCTTGGATGTTAAAAATGACTCCATCCTTGACCCATATGTACCGATTCTCCCTCCTTGTGAACACGGTATCCTAATATACAAGTAAGGACTTCAAAGACAACGTCAAATGCATCAAGTGGAATAATATTAGCCTCTAATACATCTATGTATTGGGTGTTTATCTAAACCAAACTTACACTTCCTTGTAGCTTGTATTTCTACCCTTCTTCACCCATCTTAGTGGGTGTGAATGTGGATGTCGCGTAAGTCTCTAGACCAAGTTGTTTCTACAACCGCATCAGAAATAAAATTTGACCTAGAACTAGTATCTACTAAATCATTTACCTTAGTCTTCTTGATTTGGATTCTAATTTGGAATAGCTTAATAATCTCTTCTTCTTCTTCTGCCCCATACATGTTAGTGGCCATGCATCCCAGCCTCTCATCTACATCTAAATCATCCTCAATCTCCTCCTCTCTTTCTATCTTCACAGTTGCCATGGATTTCTTGGAATCCTTGGTTCGGTGCTTTGGGTGCAATTCTGAATGTAACTTCCAACATGTGGCGTCATTATGTCCATTTACATCACAATTCTTACAAAAATTCTTAGGATATTTACAAGTATACAAAGTAGTAGTGGCATGTTTACCTTTCCATTTACCTCGCTACTTGTCTTCCCTTGTTCTTTTCTGTTCTTACATTGGCTAGTCTCCCTTGGCTACTGTTTATCTCTCTTACTTCTTCTCTTCATCGATCTAGTATGCTTGTATACATAGCTTAATTGAGATCCTTGGGATTTGTGGAGATTACCTCAGAGAGGTGATGTGAAGTCCTCTAAATACTTAGTTTAAGTCTCCTCATCCTCTAAGTCCATGACAAAGTAGCATGGTTTGTCTACGAAATTCATTGGTGTGGTCTTACGGCACTTTGACCCATTTACCACATCTAAAAGTCTTTGTAGCCCAATCATCATGTTAATCTTGACGATAGGATAGAAGTTATCTCTAATCAATTCTAACACAAAACCTTTCAGGAAATCTTGACAATGGGGCGTTTTCTTCTTCTCACAAGTGGCTAGATGGGTTTTCCACCAAACTAGAGCATGACCCTCCATTTTGGAACATCTGAGGTTATTCTTTGTGCCTCGGTAATGATGTACACTGTAAGTAGAATTCTAACTATTTATCCATTTATCTAGTATTTACGCATCTACGTAGCCAAATTCTTTGTTTCCACTTCGTTTTAACACAAAAGGTTTATGTGTAGATTTTACCTTGTCGCCTAATTGGCATCTCTTCATGCTCTTACCTTTAGTGCTAGAGCGATCGGAGTCCATGGAATCTTAGTAACAAAGCCATCTTTTACAGATCTAAAGTTCTTCTTGTTTTCTGTGCAATCTATCCATCATGGTCTCTAGTATCTTGACTCTCTTGCGGCCAAGTTCTCTTCCTCCATTTTTGACAAATTCTCTATTTACCTTCTTAGTAGAAATATTTGGCTTTCATAATTAAAACTTCTTCTGTGGACCTTGTCAGCTGTCATACGAAAATCTTGAGAAATATTTGGATATACCGTAGTCTTGGATAGATAATCAGCTACGTGCCAAAATAATGTGTAAACTTCTACTTTGAAGCTCTCACGAATCCACCCATGACTATGGTGTTCTACTTTTAACTTTGAAAATGACAGATTTTCTTGAAAATTAGAGTAATGTTGATTATATAGCGATATAGAAGTTGCAAAGTAGGAAATAATTCAAAGCTTCAACACAAAATTTTTATCTGAAACCTCGATGGAGGAAAACTAGTTGGGAAGAGGCATTTATCTTTCTTCCCACTTTTATTGGTCTAAATATGAACAATTACTGATTCTGATAAGTATGAAAAAGAATAAAATATAAACCTTCTCTCGATTACTTGCTTGTTATGTTTTACACACCTTGCTCCTACAATTCCCATTTTCCAACACTGAAGATCTTCTCACTTCTCTCCATTTAAAATCTCTTCATAAGTCTCTCTGGATATTCGAATATCATTATATTTCCTTCATGCATTTATAGGCCTTGCGTGTCCTCCGAGTATCTTTAAGGATGTGAAAAGGAGCATGGAAGGAAGAAGAATAGTTAGGTGCTTCAAATTCACATATATTCATTTGATTTTTATTCACGTCACTGAAAGTGTCAAGACCGCCATCTTGAGTAGGCTACGGTGGTCGAGACCCAGCAGCTTTGCAGACGGTGGTTCTTTAGAACCTCAATTTAACTCATTTTATTAACTTTTCTTGTTTCTCCTTCTTGGTGCTGATGGGCCCGGTTAAGTGGTGTGTTTTTGGATCACATGGATCACCTACTCCTTGTTTCAAGGAAATAGTCTCATTCTCTTCAATATAGGGTTAACTTGTCTCTTCTCGCATGGCACATGTGCTAGGATTCCATTCTCATGAGGCTTTCTGTTGGTGTAGAATCAAAGCACCCTGGATGCGGCCCGGATGGGTTGAGACTCTCGATGTGATTGCACAACATGGGCATCTCTCGAGGTGTGGGACCTTGCGAGTTGAGAGAGCTCTGGATTGAGGCTGGTTCCTATCCCTACTATTGGTGTACGAAACCAAATTGTAGAGGATATATTCTAAGTATATTCTATCTACGAGGAGACGGGGTTAGAGAGATGAGAAAATCAGGCCTAAGCTAATGAGAGACGATACACCAATGGAATGCTAGACACTCATCTTGTTGTTGTTTAACATAAACCACATGAATGTAATACAAATAATATCATAGATAGCAGGATAGCGAATACATGAGAGGTCGAAATATCCCTGGGAACATTATATTTTATTACTTTCAAGTGATACAGTATATTGTATTGGACAAGAAATAAGTACATTACAACCCGAAGGTTGTTATAAAATCCCAAAAATTCTTCTATGAACAAAGAAGGGCACAAAATAGAAATGTCGACCTTTTGATAGAGAGCAATACGTAAC
>CM031243.1:678180707-678380233 GCA_018340775.1 Taxus wallichiana var. yunnanensis | reverse complement strand
AAACAATGTATATTTAATTTAATTTAATTTAGATATTAATGTCCATAAAAGGCCAAGAATGGCCTATGGGACAGAAAAATGCAAACCAAGCACCAAACAAAAAGGGAGTGCAGAAACATCTCCATAAAAAAAAGGAAACAACAAATCAACCGCTAGAAGGTTAGAGATCATGAAACCAATAGAAAGTGTGTTGTTTGACACATTTGGACCAGGTTGTCTGCATATGAGATCTCTTAAGATTCCTGAAATCAGTAATTTGGAAGTAAGAACTGATATTTCTGTACTCATTTGTATTTGAGGACTACAATTTGAGTGTTCTTTCCCAAATTTGAAGTATCTCATGAATAAATAAAGCTAAGAATTTCTGATCTTCATATCGAATGAGACTCCTTAAAGATCCATTGGAATCTCTAAAAAGACAATGATATCTTCCACAAATTTCATAGTAGATGGGACACTTGAATATAAAATGCTCTTCACTTTTAGGTTCTAGAAAACACAACTAACAAATCCGCTCATGTTGTGGAAGGCTATGATCAGATTCCATCCGAAGAGGGTGAGAGAAAATGCGGAACTGAGTTAAAGGGATCCTTAGGCATGAAGGCAAAACATATTCATGTATTCTGGTATTTTGTTTTGATCTTCATGGAAGCAGGAATAAAATTGAAAATAGTGAAGAAGCTTTGGTTTCAAAGGCTCTTTTGGAAAAACCATGTAACTTTCAAATAAGACTTAGTGAGCTCCTCTTGCATACCCCTGTTAACTTCATGTTTAGTGAGTTGAGGAGCATTAAAAGAAAACCCAAGAGGAGGGATTCTATCAATATCAATATTCAGCTTCTAAAGGAGAGTAGTAATTCTTGCATACCAAAAAGATTTGTAACCCTTTTTGACAAGTTGTATAGAAGATTGAAGTGCCAAATATGGACACCTGTTTTGACCAAAAACTGAATCTTCCATGCATCGAAGCCTATGTAGCATAGTGATAACATTAAAAATCAAAGAGATAAAGATAGGCCATACTCCAAACTCGAAAAGAATAATTGAGTGAGGAACTGTTCTTTTGGCTCGAATATTCTTTGATAACATGGAAATGAAAACTCTTTCCATACGATTGAAATCATTGTCTCAAATATGGACCCCAAACATCACATCCATATAAAAGTGCTGGTGTAACCAATGTATGAAAAATCTGAATCTTTGTCTGAATATCTTGAAATTGAAGCTGAAAACATTGTCTTTCTAAGACCGTCAATGTTGCATACCCTTTGCTCAGTCTTGCTTCTATTGCCGGAACAAAGCTAAAAGGTGGACTAGAGAAAACCACACCCAAGTAGGTGTAAGAGTACACCACCTCAACTTGTTTTCCTTTGTACAAAAATTCATTGTAGATGCTACTTTCTTGGTTGTATTAAATGCCATGAGTTTTGTCTTTGCAAGATTTACTTCCAGGCCTTTCTTATCACAAAAATCGCTCAATGCATCAAGCTGATTTTGAAGTCCTGTAATTGTGTGTGAAAGCAAAATAATGTCATCTGCAAACAATAAAATAGCAATGTAGATCCCAAGGAGGCTACAACCATTCATGGTACCTAAGTCTGTGGAGATAAGATCCTCTAATTCATCAATATAGAGCCCAAAAAGTGTAGGCGATAGTGGACAACCTTGTTTCACACCTATGTTACTATGAATGTCATTAGTAGTGCCCAATTTGGTACGAATATGCCCAAAACATTTCTCATATAAAGTCATGACAAGAGAAATTACCATGTCAGGAAGACCCAAATGGGTAAGTGCACCAAGTTGGGGGACAATTAAGTGGACATCAAATCCTCGAATTTTACATTAAAACGACAAAACATCAAATTCGAGTTTTATGCAGACTTGAACCATGCCAAAAATTAAAAACTATGTCATAAAAATGGTACCATTGCGTAGGGGAGACTATTAGCTTTGTAGAAATACTGATTTTAAAGTGAATAGAAGAGGATAAATATCATTTTATAATTTTTACTAATAGTAGGTCTTTAAGACACTTTTTCCTGTGAATGTTTATGTCTACGTTTAAGACTACAAAATTTGTTTTACTTATCAGAATGTGATAAAAATTATACCATCCCAACCATGGTGAAATTATATACATGTTCAAAAAAAAATTATTTTATTTCAATATTTTTTGATAAAGTTATGGCGGGCAAACGGAAAGTGCTCTGTTTTCTTTATGTTTTCATACCACTTTCACGGAAAAAATCATAAAAAAATAAAATATTACTCAAAAAAATACAAAATAAAATCCATCCCAAGATAAATAGTGGCATATAACTTCTCACCAAAGGAAAAAAATATATATCAATTTTTCGTCATCCAAATTGTGGGCAAACGGACTATAATCTTATCAGCGTTTTTAAAAAAAAATACCAAGTCATTGAATTTTGAGTGTTTAATATAGCTAATCTTGTCCATTTTTTACAAAAATTAGTATTTTAGAAACTAGATTCGGATGCTACGATTCATATTAATATAATTTTGTCTAATTTTGAGTGTATGTATTGCTAATAATCCCCTACAAGTTGATATTATGTTGTTATTTACAATATGATGTCCACGGATGACCCTATATTTGTCCATCAACTTCCGCACTTACCCAAATCTTTTAGCCTCTAAATCAAAAATGACTCGATGCATCGTATCAAATGCCTTACGGAAGTCCACAAAACAACAATATACCTTCTGTTTTATTTGAACTTTATCTAATTCCTAATAATAGAACTAAACTGGACTCTAAAAAGCTACGGACCACATACAATTAACTAAAACTTATCTATTTGCTTTTTTATTCCAAAGCTGTGCATGCGGGAGAAATTACATGCATATTTCCAACAATGGGTAGAGTAAATCTCTGTTGTTTTATCTTTTTATTATCATGGTCGTTTAGGGTCTATTTAAGCAATTTTGAGTAAGGCATTTGGGGATATATATGTAATGTGTATGCTACTCCCTCTCTTTGAGATATACCCACAAGTATTTATTTCCCTCATGATCGGTTGGGTAGGGTGTAACTACCCAAAAAAACTCACATACGGACAACACAGTAAAAGACAGGATAATTTTTTTTTGATTTGCTTGACACATAACATGACGCAACATGTCGTCACCAAGGATTCAACTAACACTATGAACAACTTGATACAAAGATGGCCTTAAAGGTAGCACGGAAACGCTCACACCTTTCAAGGACAATTTACTTTTCTTTTAGACATGACAACATAGAAGTCCAACCACAAAACACACTTACAGTTAGGGCCAACCACAATGAGATATTCTCGAGGGTTATTTATTTTAATAAGACATCTTGTGATTCTTAGCTTATGTTTTCAAGGAGACTCAAGATATGATTCATACAATTCATCTTACCAAGCTAAGTTTATTCCTTTTCACCGAGTAATTCTTAAATTTGGCACGTGAATTACACACATTTAACATGTAATATAATATTAATTTTCTATATATTTCTGCTCAACATATATGGCTAATATATAGCCAATATAATAGAAGAACTACTTCCTAGAAAATAGGGAAGTCAACAAACAACTTACCCATTTATAACTTTACGGGTACAACAAAACTCTATAATAATATATTGTTAAAACAATATATTATAACAATTGTAATATCAACTCAACATAATTATAATCTAACTTTTATAATAATGAAGCACTAATAATAATTCCTAACATTCCCCCCCTTAGTGCGAACATGGGGAAAACCTGCCTTATACTTGCACATGCTCATGATCTGGTGATTTTCACAGGATGATCACAAACCTCATAAACCGAGTGGATGGTTTTGCAAATAGTTGACCACTAACCGAGAATGGTGGTTTTGCAATTGGTTTACCACAAACCACAAAGTGATGGTTTTGCAAATGGATTACCAACAACCACGAATGGTGGTTTTTCTATTGGTTTACCACAAACCACAAATGAAGGTTTTCAAGTGGTTTACTCTACAACCACATCATGATATGCCAAGTACTATTCTCAGCCCTCGTCACATCTCATTACCGCAGGGAATAACATAGGAAATTTCTGTGACATCACATTTGCTCATACATACATAGAAAAACTGACATATTGGAAATGGAACATTGGATCATGTTCCCCCCCTCAATGTGAAATTTCCACTTGTTGAAAACAGGAAACAGGAACACTGATACTGGAACAATGACAAGAAGCACACGACACAAAATGAAAGCAAATACACCACAAAATGTCACCAAACCATCTGTGCGGCCCCGTCGTTGGCAACTGACGAGAGGTTGTTGAATGACCTCCAACCTCGATGCCTCCTGCCTCCGGTTTCATGCTCAGAACAAGAAGTCTTCAGAACCACTGTCTTCATTTACTTGTTCTTCCTCATTCTCTGATCTTTCTTCAGTAATAAAGTTGGCCTCAATTCCTTTGAGTTTTCCACTAAGTATATCTTGAGCTCGAGCTCTACAAAATGAAGTTGTATGCCCCTTTTTCTTACAGTAGAAACATTCTCTTTCCTCTTTATATTTAGAAAAAAATTTGTACTTCCTTTTTACATACATTGTTGTTTCTTCTTCTACATCTTCTTTGGTCCGTTTTTCCTCAGCTAGGAGAGCTGATATCATATCTTCCAATGAGTTAGAAGGTATCTGACCAAGAGTGAAAACAACATTACTATATTTGGGTGGTAAACTATTTAGCAGAATAGCTTTTGCATCCTCGTCGTCTATTGGAGCTTTTACTTCTGCAAGTTGTCTCAGAAGAGATCGTAAATTGTTGATGTGACTAGACATTGTATCTCCATCACTCATTTTGAGCTTGAACAACTGAAGTTTTAGGGAAAACTTTGCATTGACTACTTTTGAACCAAATAATTTGCTCAAATTATCCCAGATGTCCTTCGAGTTTTTATCTAGATCAACATAATGTAATTCAGAGTCCGAAAGGGCAAGGCCAATAATGGCTTTGGCTTTATCATCCCGTGTTTCCCATTCTGCCAATCTGGTCGGATCTGAAGGTGCTGGTTCTTTTCCATCTACTATTCTCCAAAGATTTTTGTTCATCAACTGCATCTGGATCTTGACTTTCCATGTGTGAAAATTGAGACCATTGAATTTTTCTAGTGGAATGTCCATTATATTTTAGAGTGTCGGTTTCAACCGAAAATGCACTCGTGAGGCAAAATTTTATTTATTTATTTTTGGACTTTTACAATGACACGACTTTTGACTAAAATAAAAAATGTCAAAAAATAAATATCCTAAAATCACCTATTTATTTTACTTGACTTTTATATGACTTTTAATGAAGACTATTTCAACTATATAAACTTCTCTAATTATAAAGACCAAAATTAAAAATACTTAAAAAACAAAACTATACATGTGACAAAACTCTACAAAACTATTAAAAGACTAATTTGACACATTAGATTTTTAAAACATAAGCTCATCAAAAGAGAAAGTATGACTCGACTATGAAAAACTAACATATCCTTATCCGTTAATATGCATTTCACACCACATACGGAAAAAAATAAAATACGAAACACTTTAGACTTAGATTAAAAAAAAAAGACCAAAATGAAGCAATCAAATCAAAAACACACCGCTTTGATGCAAAACAGATTTGTTGAAGACCTGAGGCTCAGGTTCGAGGTGATCTGGTGCATGGGGTGCTTGGTGTCGTGATGCAGCTGAGACTACTGAGCAAAATCATTTCTGCACGTGGCCAGAATGTATGCGCAGGATGTATTGGATGACGTGGAAGTAGTGATGCGTGGTGGGCGCACACACGGATGGAGGAGCAGCTTATCACGGCATTCATAGAATTGACTCATTCATTCCAATCCGAACTGCTTCCCTCGGCATTCTTGGACGGAAACAATCCACAAGACACGGATGTAGGCGCACATCTCTGGAAAACCACAAATTATATTGCTCACGTCTCTTTTCCAAGCCGATGGAAAACAGATCGATTTACCTCAAGTTTCAGATCAGGAAACGATGGGTGATGGAGACTGATGCGTAGCACAGTGATGGAGACTGATGCGTAGCACAGTGATGGAGACTGAATACGAACTCTGAGAAAATATGCCACCTGTTTAGTCGATGCGCCTTTCTCTCAATACTCCGGGGAATGCGTGACCAGGACAGCGTATGCATATGATGAGAGGGCTTCACGGCTTGAGAAAAAATAAATGAACAACAGAGAGAATGCATTATATAGAAGAAACCATCAAGAAACTTGAATGAAATCAAGTATAAAACCGTTGAACAATACAGATTTGTATGCCACGTAGAGAAGACTTTTGATCCTATTGAATCAGATCTGACCACTGTATCTCCATAGGATGCGCAGTAAAATACAAGATGATCTGAAACCGCTTCACCGTGCAGATCTTTACATACAGTCCAC
Organism: Taxus wallichiana var. yunnanensis; assembly: GCA_018340775.1. Taxonomy (NCBI): domain Eukaryota; kingdom Viridiplantae; phylum Streptophyta; class Pinopsida; order Cupressales; family Taxaceae; genus Taxus; species Taxus wallichiana. The sequence continues at coordinate 678,373,785 of CM031243.1, read as the reverse complement.
AGCAATATCAGGTTCTCCTACCAAAAAAAAATTCATACACGGGCCACCATGGATAGCATAGAAATGGATTTGCCTGTAGATTATCTCAGGACTCCATTAATCGCTCTGATACCAAATCTTAAATTTGGTACAGAATTACACAGTACGAACACAGAATATAATATTAATTTTCTATATATTTCTGCTCAACATATTTGGCTAATATATAGCCAATATAATAGAAGAACTACTTCCTAGAAAATAGGAAGTCAACAAACAACTTACCCGCTTATAACTTTACGAGTACAACAAAACTCTATAATAATATATTGTTAAAACAATATATTATAACAATTGTAATATCAACTCAACATAATTATAATCTAACTTTTATAATAATGTGAGCACTAATAATAATTCCTAACAAGAATTAACTTTAAATCTTCTCTATTATGACATTTATTTGTTTAATTCAATTATTTAATAAAGGAGGTAATTTAATTCCACAAGGCCATCTATCCTCACTTATGCTACTAAAACTCACTCATAACCTTATTACAATATGGATTCGCTTTCAACATACTCAAGAGAAAGATTACCAAGCACCAAAAAAAACTGGTTAGAGGAAGAAGGTCGAGTTGAATTCATCTTTATGACCTCATTAGTTATTAACCCGGTTTTTATTGAAGCTTGAGGATTTATCGAAAATTATTAAATATTTTACTTAGGCTTCACTGGATGATTTTTACAAAAGAAAACAATTTACCTTTCAAATGGTTGAGAGACAGATTGCGTGGTTTCGAAACCGATTCCTCCTACTTATTAAATCTTATTATCTTATATCAACTAACAATTTGTTTCACCTTTAAGTTCGTTTAAGAATTTCACCATGAAAGGGATAGTGTTCAATAGTGTAGCTAGGGATATCAAGTTATAAAATTTATTTTACTTCACAAGGATGGTTTCATTTTGATCACTCATGGAATTATTTGATTTCAAATAGATCACCTCTACATTTATTTGTTGAATATAAAATTATTATTTTTGTTTAGCTTCTTTAAGGGTTAACCGACCCATTTTACTTTACTTATAATATATTGTCACTCAGTCTTAGAAAGATTTAACTTGACAATTTATTCTCAAGATCAAAGTTTTACAATACTCATATCAATGTAAAGATTGAATACCATTTCTCACAAAGGTAAGTTACCAGTTTACCTACAGAAGGACAAGACAACATCATCACGAAATTTCAGAACAACCCAAGGCAAGAGGTCTTCTAAACTCCTTTGTAAGCACTATTACAAAATTTACCTCACATTGGACATTTTTACAAGGAACTTCATAAATTGTACTGATGAAACCTTTACAACTCTTTCCTTTAATCTACTCGCATAATCCATCTGCACAAATACTAGCTAGAATCGAGTTCGCGAGAACCCGAGCATGTTAAGGCTACACATTGCAACAATAAGCTAACATTTAACAATATCATGAAAGGAATGTTCTAATTCAAGAATGGATTAAAGCACAACCCACAAATCCAAAATTATTCACATGAGAAAGAAATCTAAACCATCCAACAAGGAGAAAGTCAAAATACCAATAAGAACAAAATCACATAAATCAAGGCAAGACCTTATGGGTTAGGAACAAGAAAGTCAAGAGTGTTGATATTTCCTTCATGTAATCCTATGGATTACGTGATTGGAATCCAATACCCAATCCATCCATCTAAAGAGGTCCAAGAGAAGACAAAACATACTAATTATGATCGTAGGTGCGAAACAAAATGACGTTATCCAAATCTCCCAGGGGGAGGCTTCATAGCAATAAGGGTTCGACGCCCTTAAAAGAAAAACAACTATAGTTTCAGTTTTAACCAAGGAGTTTACCACTACCTCCTTATAGGATTTCTTAAACGTAGTACTAGTTAACAAAACAAATCCACTCTTCCAAAAGCATACAAAAGAGACACAAAAAGGGCCATTATTCTACCAACAAACCTTATCCTAATCGTCAACTTCTCTACATAATATAAGGGAAGGATAAACCCAAAAGTCGTTAATAATTTTTATATATATTTCCGACAATGTCAATAAGTATTAAAATAAAAATTGATTTCCTTAACAAAGCCACAAAATGGTACTTTTAGTAACCAAGTTCGAAGAATAGATATTCAAGTTCGAAAACAAAGGGATTCGATACACGGTGGGTAATACACCAGTGATGCCCCAGACTCAAAAGACCTTACCACGAGTGCAAGCAAAAAAATAAGAACCAACACACATATCCATCGGGAAGGTTACGCGGTGTAGTCGAGCCTAGAAGTTCATGAGCTCCTTGCCAATGATATAGAAGATGGAAATTTTACCCGATCCATGTGGGCTTATCAAGGAAATGTCTAGCAAATATCAAGCAGATGAGTATAATAACCACCTATTAAATTATCATGTAATCATTTGTCATCTAACAGAAACGAGTCCACGAGTCCAATACCATGGATTCACCTACAACTTTTGTTTCAGTCCGGCTATTAATAGCTTGCTTACGACCCTTAACAAAAATTGTAGAGATTTCATTCAATTAAACTTACAATGTTTCCCCCTTACTTTAATAAAAAAAAAGAGTTTGAATCGGGAAGTAGGTATAGTAATTCTCTCAACACGTAGAGGCCAAAATAGATGTCGGAGTTATTCATCCTTTGGGGACCAGGTACAAAAGTCAACCATGTACGGTTCTAAAACAAACCCTAATGCCATTTTCTAATTAAACAAAAAGTAAGGAATGCCCATGAGCTTAAATAAGTTTTAGAACACAATGTCACTATTAATGTACCTTTAGCAAAACAGAGAGCCCTAAACAGAAATACGTATTTATTCAAGAAAATAGAGATATGAAGGCTTAACCTTCCATATAGTAAGCCTTCAATTATAAATACCATCATAGAATTCTTTTAAAAGAGAGTCATATAAGCAAACGAAACTCTATAGTGTTTCCTTCCCTACGAACTAGATTGCATCACTCAATATTGCAGTAGCCCATTAGACAAATATGAAAAAGAGTAAACTATAAGAGAGGAAAAGAACATTCCAAGCAAAACCAGCGAAATTGGAACGAGATTTAAAGGAACAACTAACACAATCAGGCAGCGATATAAACAACCACGAAAACATTTCGTCTAGGCGCCATATAAGAGGAAAGAAAATTCATTTCAAGATATTGAAAGAAGGTAGAAAACTACTACAAAGAGTATAGTTAACATGCCTGATTAGAATTCTTCCAATCCAACAAGCACGTCGACCATGGCTCGAACAAAGAACACAACTCGCGCAACTTCTCTTCCTTAGCACTGCTTTGAAGGTCCAACTCGTTAATGGCCATGCGGTATAGGAAAGGGGTGATTGAAACATGCCTTCTTGGAATCCTCGGGAGCAACTCCGGGAAGATAGAAGCACTCTGCTATGAAGAGCATCACAACCACCATAGAAACCCACACAACCATCGTCATGACTGCCATATCCAAAGAAGATCTGTACCTGTTTCTATATCTATAAACCCACTTTTCCCATCTCAGCTTCAGTTGGGTATGTTAGAAAGTTGGATTTCTGCAAGGGTTTATTAATTTAATGGCACCAACTTCACCACTGCCACATGCGAAGATGATCTGTACCTGCTCCTATAGCTATAGACCCCCTTTTCCTTTTGCCCACAAACCCAACTATATTCTCCACCAAATCCTCACGCAGCCAGCCAATAATTGGCGTGAGCAGGTCACCAAAAGAAACAAAACCAGGGCATACGTTTAATAAGCAAAAGAAGATGGCTTTAAAACCAAAAAAATCTCTTGGTACAGACTCCATATCCATAAAACAGTCCCTAGACTTAGTATCCTCAATTAAGGTGACGGTCACTAGATTGTTTCAATGCACTGCTTTGCCCTTAACCCAAAGTGCTCTACGAGCTCGTCTTAGCGCCACATTCATGCGATGAATAACAACTACAAAGCCAACCCCATGATTTGAAGCTCGGACACAAGACATAATGATTACATCACGCTCCTGGCTCTGAAAGGCATCTATCGTAATGATAAATAAACCTTTTCCTTCATCAGATTTGAGGACAACATCAAAATCTCGGTGCAAACATTTCAGCTGTAGCTTGAAGGTGTGATAATTCCAACAGAACCCTTTATGCCTGCCAACTTAGTGACTCGTTGAAGAAGCTCATAAAATTGCAAGCAAATTGTGTTTCATGAATATTCTGATATGAAACAGATCCATGCCTATGAGATCCTCTTCCATGGGTTACATCGTAAAACAAGTGAGATCTCAATAGAGAAACTTTGCAAAGGAAATTCGTCAGGTCTCCTGGTAACACTCTCACTGTCACATAGTCGATTCTGATAACCATAACATGAAGGAGAAAACCGAATCTGAGGATGCATTATATCTTGAGCATGAAAACAACATAGTTGGACAACCTGCCTGTTGGAAGCGCTCAAAAAGCTTCAACTAAATCAGTAACTCTGTCTGTGCCTCGGCTATCTCCTCTGCGCAAGTTGTTGCTGAGGCTCTCCGACCAGAACACACCTCGCAGCACCCAAAGAAAGTGGAGGGAACACGCCTACTTCACTAGCTGGTAGCTGTGCGCGGCCAGCAGAAGGAACAGCGCCTTTTCACCCGAAACGCCTCACACACGCCTGCTTCACTGGCTCGAAGCTCCATCTAGCCACCATATCAAACCCAGCATCCACGCAGCAACCAAGAGGCAGAGAAAACGTGCCAGGAGAAAGAAACGCCCATACGCAGAGGAGGAGAAAACAAAAAAAAAAGGAGAAGGTTTCGTAGCAGAAACAGAATGCAGAATCGCGCAAAAAGGACAAAAGACACTCAAACACGTTTCCCTCCTTCCAACGCCTGCAGCCCAAGAAAAAACGCGCCCAACACCCACCTATACGCATTGAAAGAGAATCAAAATGAGATCATGGTGAAGGAAGTCAAGACTCCACCGACTCCCACTGTCTCACGCCAAACAGAAATGTCACCCATCCGCCAGCTAACCAGGGAGAAAAATGCGCTTCAACCACTACCAAAAAGAATAAAAAAATACAGTCTATATAAAATAATAATCATTAATCTTCTCCTTGATTACTTAAACTAAGCTCTCCTTGTTTAGTTTAATATTCTCCTCCTTGATGATTAAAAATTTTAAACTACACTCTCCTCATTTAGCAATTGGAACACAATGATGGAAAAATATAAAGCAAGGAGGACATTCATGCTTAGCTTTGCAAACAAGAGAATAAATGGCACGTGATGTTACACCACACCACACCACATATGAGCACAAATAAAGCAGAAGCGTTCCATGCTTAGCAATCGATCACCGAAGGATGAACAGGTGTAACGTAGAACAGGGCATTACATAGGTAAATCTTTGTTGTCGGTATATAATAATGCATGGTATAAACCGAACTTTACAAGGTTTATATGGGAGTAGTTTTTAGGGATGGATTTTCTGTTTTGCAGGTGTTGAGAGTGTTTCCCTGGTCTTCTTGTGGGTAAATAATTGTGACAGATATTGGGTTTACATGGCAGTAGTCCAGTTAGAGTCTTTAAGATTGCATACACTTAAACTGCCATTGGAGAGAGACTGTGAACTGTGGTGATACCGTACAGTCCTCGTGATGATTGAGATTACAGCGGCTAGCTTCTTCCAAGTCGTTTAGGATCCATTGTTATTAGGTGAACTGTGTTTATACAACAGTCAGATCTCTTGATAGGTCTTTAGTAGTATTAGTTAGTGTTTTGTTTTTGAATAATTGTTTTTCTATCAGTTTAATATTAAGGATCGAGATTGGGATTCCCACGTTGTCTCGAGAGTTTGAAAGAAGAACAGGAAAAATTGAGAGGAAAAGGAAAAGGAAAAAGACATTATATAATACATTCACAATAGAAATGCCAAAGAAAATAGCTTCTTAAGAAAATAAAAATTTCTTAGAATACTTTGGTTTGGTTGTATTTTTGTAATAAGTGGTGTTTGTTTCTAATCAGATAAAGATCAAAATTTTGCTAGAGAGAGGGCATTAACATATTTTTAATTTAATTTTTTATTTAAATATTTTAATTTATTTGTTAACAACTAATTTTTAATAAGATAATTGAATAATTGTTTCTAAAAAATATATAGTTTTATGGAACAGAAATTTTAGCTTCTTAAAGTGACTCCCCAATAAATTTAATTTATCAAAAATATATATAACAACGTAACTAAAAATTGGATTCTTTTTAAGAGTCTACCAATCTTTCTTTATTTAATCAATCAAACCCACTGAACCGTCGGCCCTGAATGAACTATATGGTATGGGCATCCATCGAATAGATAGTATAGTCAATCTATCTACGCCCTACTACCGTTACAATTTGTTTAAAATAAACAGCAATTATTAATATTCTTTTAACCATCTGTTTTAATAATATTATCTATTTTATTCATAATGGTTTTATGATATTTTTATTTTTTCTATAATATATTGAACAACTAAGCCATAACAAAACTTTGCGTGATATGTTTTATAATTTTTCTTTCCAATTCTTTAGATGTCAATATTTGTTGTAAAGAGTTCACATTCAATAAAAAATAATCATTTTCCATTCTTCAAGGCTATAAAACATTTCACTTTTAGTTTGTTTTATTGAGTTCTTCATAATTAAAATTGTTTAGAACAACCGTTTGTTATTAGAGTTGAGAGTATTATTGGTTCACTATGTTTCTTCTCTCGAGCTCTTAGAAAATGAAATAGTTAAATTAATGTGTACTTCTAAGCATTCTTTTTTATTAAAGGCTTCCCTTCAATTTTTTATAATTTGAAATCCAGATTACTAATCCACCAAAATGTAGTCTATATAGTTAAAACATTGTATTCGTATAAATTTAATACTTTCTATTTATTGTATTGGGTATTTTTTTGATAGAAAAAAATAATGGATAGATCACCATTTGTTGAAATCATAATTATGGGGGATCCAACAATGGGGATCTAATCTAAGATTGAGAGTAGAGCATATAGGATGGGCTCAACTCTAACAATTCAGCCACAGTTCTTAGGCAAAAATATAGGACACAAACAAGACCCTAATAAATATACTATTACATAAACTAACCAAAAAAGTTAAACTTCAAAATTTAAACTTATCAAATTTCTTATGTACCGATGTATTACAACCCTTTAACTAAATTGAATAATTTTTTTGATGAAAAATGATCTTATATTATATTAATTCAATAAGATACAAGATAGCTTTCAAAAAAAAAGCGGGTGGTATGAGAGCACGCCCCAAAACCACAAACGAGTAAATTAGGCCGAGCCTAGGAGAACAACAAAGTAGGCAATGCCTAGGAAATCAACAGAACACAAAATTAGCAGCAGCAGAAAACATTCCCGGCCAGGAGGATCATGGTTGTCCTTCCATCTCGATTGCGGGAGGTCCTTGCCGACATTTGGAATGTCCCAACCAAAGTGGAATTTTTCTTCTTCATTTTCCGCCTCCTCTCGAGTGGGGATGGCAAGAGAGAGGCGGGGAACTTGTCAGATGGCTACGGTGGCGGCGGGGCCACATTCCAACCATCCGGCATACATGTCTTGGGAGTAACAGGTGAGCCCCCCCACCCGAGCTAACGAGCAAGGGACCCCACCTTCAAACTTTGGTGGTGAGTGGTCGAGTGACTCCATCAATTGAAGGTGGAGCGAGCGATGAGCCCGAATGAATGAATGTCGTTGAGAATGGCTGTGATGACCACCACAACCATGTGGTGAGGAGCATTGAGATGGCGAGGCTAGCTCCCGGGCGACATTGCACGGAGTGTACCCCAATGTTGTAACAGAGTCTGGAGGTGGTCCACCTCCGGGGGTACTTTTTTTCCCCTGGACTTGAATCTCCAAAGTAACATATCGAGATAACCATAGACTTGTTATACATAGAAAATTGTTGATCAACTTTAGAATTAGCAAAGAAAAAACATTTCTTTCTTTCCATATCCAAAAACAGAATTTCCCCTCTTAAAACATGCCAAATCTGGGTGAACATAGGCAGAAGCTTGGGGTTATCTCCTAAAAGGATATTCTGCCAAGTAAAGCAATGGGGTCTGAGCGGAAAGAAAAATGAGTGTATCCAATTCCAAGCAAGTTGTGCTTTTGGAAAAACTAGAAAAGATGCATTAAAGTTTCCAAGTGGCCACAGAATGGGCACTTGGGAGTTGGGATCCCAATTTGAACAAGTCGAGACCCCACAGGGAAGACCTTGGTGCAGAATACACCACAGAAAGTGGGAAATTTTAGGCTCCACATATATAGACCAAACGGTGTCAAATCGCCTGCTCCAGGAAGACGGAGTGGAATGAATCCCCCATCGAGTGTTGAGTTTTTCAACCATGGGCAAATGAGGTGAAAGCCAGCGGTAGCCTTTACTGGCTGAATAATTATGAAATGGGGTATCAACATACCATTTATAATCCATCCACCAGGGGCGAGAGGAATGCACTGAAATATTGTGCAACATGTGATCAGGGACCAAATTAAGCACTTGTAGTGATGTCACCGATCCTGGTTGGTTAGTCGTTATCGAGCTTTAAGCTCATGCCAAGAAAACCAGGATTGAGAGTGTTTACAGAATAGATCTTGGATGGTGCAAATGTTGTGCTTGAAAAGTTTAAGCGTAGGAAGCCCTGAGATGTATGCAAAACACTTATCCTGAGCCTGAAATATTGGTGACCACTAGAGAGAATGATGGTTAATGGAGAGGCCATTACGAAATCCATTTCCTTTCCACTGGAGCCATGGTTTGATGCATTCCCATGCTTTCTAAATGCTTTTAAGCACAAAGGTGCCAACAAATTTAACAAGTACCAGAGCAATAAGGAGGTTGACAAACCCCAAACCTTTCCATGTAGGGCATCCATAAGGTGATCCTTCTTCGATGTCATGGCACAAGAGAACTTTCCACGCTTCTTGGCCTTGGATGCATCGAACAATCCATTTCGCACAGAGTGCCCAGCCTTTTTGTTGAATGTCAATAAGACCCAACCCCATAATTGCGGGGAAGGAAACATATCTCCCAAGAAACACTATGAAAATTTTTGTTTGTTGAAGCATTGGCCGAGAGTAAGGATTTGAGGAGTTTCTCCAGTTTTTGAATAGAGGCTTTGGAAGGCACCCAACATGAGGAGTAGTAAATGTGTGTGGCTGCCAAAACTTTAGAGAAAATTTGGAATTTTCCTGCCAAGGAAAAAGGTTTGGTGATCCAATAATCCAATTTTTAGGACACCCGTTGAATAAGATCATCGCCACGATTCGTCCGGTGATGCGTGAAAGGCAAAATGGATTGAAGAAATTTAAACATTTCACCATGTGTAAGAATATTCCATTCAAAAGATGCCAACCAAACGGGCACTAGGAGGAAAGATTATCGGTAACACTGGGTTTTCTACCATTGAATGGAAGAACCAGATGCTAAACAAAAGATATCAAGGCAATGCATGGCATTGCGGATATTGGATTCGTCCTCAATGAGCATGAGAAAGGAATCATCTACGAAGTGACCATTAAGCAATTGAGAATTATTTATAGAAGGCAATGAAATTCCCCTAATGAACCCTTTGGTTTTGCGTTGGCCAGTGGATACCAAATACCTTCGGCCCCAAGCACATAGAGCACAGGCGCTAACGAGCACCCTTGACAAATGGAACAGACCAATCCAAAGGACTCATAACTGAGGCCGTTAATGGTAATCTCGGCAGAGGCATATGTAAATAGCATTCGACCAATTGAATGAAAATGGGGCTGAAGCCAAGGGCTTGGAGCATGGCAAGGATAAACAACCATTCAATCCGATCATAAGCTTTCTCAAAATCAATTTTAATGAACATAGCATATTGATTGGATCTGCGAGCCCATTCCATGCCTTCCCAAACAACAATGATGTTTCAGGATATATCATCCCCTGAATGAACCCAGTTTGTTCCCCGTTGAATAACAATGGGGAGAATATTACGGAACCTCATAGCCAGTGCTTTAGCAATTATTTTGTAGGAGACATTCAACAAAGTGATAGGCCTCCAACAGGTAATTTTCTCTGGATCCCCTAGTTTGGGTATGAATTTGATATTCCCTTTTTTGATATGTGCTTCCAAAGAATGGTTTGATACCTCTTGAGATAGACTTGAAGAAGGTCGAACCGATTTGAATCCCACATAGCTTTGTAGAATTTGCAAGGGAAGCCATCGCATCCCAAAGCCTTATCATTGGCCATTTTGCATGACCGCATGCATGAAGGTCATACCCTAGTTCTGCAATAAATCGGTGATGGCCCGAATTTCTTTGAGAAGGTTTTTTTGGCTTTGAGTGAAACAAATAATTCTTTCAAAACAAGGTCGACAATTTTAAGCCAATGCATGCGGCACGGATTTGAGCTCCTCGAGCGTTGTAGTTGTCAACAATTTGGATTTGTTGGCGAAGCGTTGCAACTTGAAGTCACTGATTTTTTGAGAATTGGTTGCCTTGAAGCACAACCACCGCTCAAATAAGAGAGGAGGTGTTGGCAGAGTATGAGCGGTGCCAAATTTTGGCTAGCTGTCTGCCATAGATTATGAGGAATCTAGTAGTCTGAGTCATAGCATCCCCCACCATTGAGTCCAGCTGGCATGCATAGGTGGATGAAAGCACTGACAATGACTAGGTCGAGGGCCAAATTCCACACACGCTTGATATGATTGAGAGTGGGCCCATGCTGCATCAAGGAAGTGTTAAGAAAGAATTGGCCTTTATGACAAAAAAAGTACGCTTATCATGCCAAGTGATACGAAATCGAATGGGGAGTGATTTGAAAGGAAAAATTCAAGCATGACCTCCACTAACATGGAATCAATGTTGTCAAAATCAAAATAATCCTAAGATGACAACATAGCTCGATCGAATCGTTTAAGTACACGATCCTATCCTCCTTGGAGATTGGACCAAGTGAACCATGCTTTAAAAGTGGGATTGCGTAAAGCATTAGGGTCATAAAACCCAAACTTATTGTGCATGAAAAACCATGCCTCCCTTTCGCCAACTGTCCACCTCATCGAAATATGGCCGCATTTGTCAGTGGGTGACTCAACCATATTAAAATCACCACTTATGACCCAATAAGCATTGGGAATGGTGCATGCTATCCACCGCCAAAGATCGCCCTTTCGGCTACATCGTTAGAGGCATAAATATTAATGAGGCCAAAAGGGCGGCCGTCAACATTAAAGAGGACCCATATGGCACGGTTGGTGGGGTCGATGTCATGGTCAATCAACAAGGGCCGCCATTTGGGAGCAAAAAGGGAAATTAAACCCCCACGCCCCACTTCATGATTACTGCAAAAGGCCAAGTTGTCAGGCCAGATGGATTTACAAACCATCTGTAACTGAAAACCTGTAATTTTCACCTCCTGCAAAAACAAAACATCTAAATTGGAAAATCTTTGTCGAGTTTCACAAACAACATACTTGCGACAAGAGTCTGTTAGACCCTCGAACATTCCAAGATAAACAATTCATAGGAGACGTTGATCAAGAGCCATGCCGTCAACATCTAAGCCCTCAAGGGCATCAAACTAGTTTTGTAGGAATTGTGCAAAGTGTTATGCTGCAAAAAATCTTGCAGATCAATTTTCCTTCGCCCGACGTATTTGATGTTGTACTCCTCTTCGATTGAGTCACACCGCGTGCGTGTCGGGCTATGGTCTTGAGAGATGCGAGGAGGAATTCAGGACATTTTGTATGGCCCCTGTGAGCTTCTGTTAATAGCAACGACAATGATTGTATCATGGTGACGTTAGAAATAAAATTTGTTTGGTCCATGAGAACCGAGGCCGCCTTGGGCATGCTGGAGTACTTTGGTAACTAAAAAGATGAGTTGGCAGCATCAGTTGGTTCTTTAGCAGTAGCAATTGGCTCCTTAGCTTGCGGGCTATGGGGTTGTTCCTTAACAGCTGACTCACGTTGACCATTCTAACTAGAAGCCTTGGATTGCTGATGTTTGTTCTTATTTTCCGCCCCCCGGCCATTTTCCAATCTTTCTCTTGTGGGGTTTTGCTGGTTTAAGGGTTGCTTTGGCAACTGGACAATTGTGAGGGACATAAAGGGACAGTCCTTGATCTTATGATCAGAGGCCTAACAACGGAAGCAAGTGTTAGGCAAGTTGATATACAGAATACACTGTTGGGAGTACTGCTTGTCTCCCATCTGAATTTCCACAAATTCTTTCAGGTCTCGAGAAAGATCAACCTCAACGCAAACATGCTTTATGGGCGGGCGTGGTAAAACCACTGGTTTGAGGCAGACCACCCGCTCAATGGAAGAAGCAATCTGATGCATGAAATGGGTGTAAGGAAAGGGTAGGCAGGAAATTCTACCCATACGGGCACTTTGAGTGTAACATACTCAGAAACCACAAAGTCTTTTGTCCATGGAGACAGGACCAAAAAGAGTTACGAACATACCAGGTGGCTTGTCAGGCTAAAATGTTGGGGGCATTAGCTAGGTCAGAAAAGCGAAAAAGGAAGAATCCTTTGGTCATATTTTGGACGTTGTCAAGTCGGACCCCATGAGGAGTCTAGACCGAATTAACCCCAGACTTTAAGCATGTTTTCAGAGGGGATTCGACCCACAAAATACCCAATGAGACAAAATTGTTCCAACCATTGACAAGCAACATTAAAATTAGGAATAGGTAAAACCACATCAGGAGGAGAAACATTACCTCGTGGAAGACTTTCGGGAAAAATTCCAAGGACGTTTATGGCGGTGCCATTGCTCAAAGCTCCACTATCTCCAACCACGGTTGTAATAATTAGGCTTGAAGAGGGAGGTGTCATTATATAGGGGCACCCAACGGGCAGGAAACCCTAAAAAACGATGGTATTAATATCCCATAGAGCCCGAGAAGGCCGCAGAATGACAAGTTCGAAAACAAGAAACCCTAGCAAAGCCGACCCAGAGCTCATTTTTCAAATTGAATAATTTTAATAACCAAAGATGCAAATATTTGAATCCATCACATTCTAAATATATAAAACAGAAAGACTAAGTACAACAGTGGTCTATCACTTCAATTTCCAAGAAGTACCCTATTGACAATTATACCAGTTGCTTGATGTGAAGTACCCTTTTTCATTTGGAATGTATAGCGGCAGATAAGGGCTGTCTCAAGGAATGACATGTTGCTCTTTGGATCCATTCTTTAATACAGTTTTAACTAGTAAAGAAAGATATTTTTAAATTTTTAATACAGTTTTAACTTGAAGCTCTAGAAATTGTAGAAGGGACAAAGTTGCATGGAGTACGTGAAGTCTAAGGTTCTATTCCTTCAATTTTGCATTGGATCAATCAAAGAACTGTTATTAGAATATAGGTGGTCAATATGGTCTTAGATTAAGGAATCAGAACCGTATCTTGCATTAAATGCTAAGGGAATGGGTTTCAAGTAGTGCAGCTGGAAGTCTTTATATATGTTTCAATTTGACTCATCTCTGTTGTGATTTCTTCATAATGCCATTTTATACTTAACATTCACAGGGAACTAGTTCCTTGGATTTTTGTGTACACTGTCATATATGGATTCCAGGTCAGAGAGGAGGATCAAGCACTACTCCAACTTCCATCAGATATTATTAGTGGGTGAAGGGGATTTTTCATTTTCTTCAGCTCTGGCTAATTCATTTGGCTCTGCAAAAAACATGGTTTCCACCTCTCTTGACAGTCGAGGTCTAAAGCCTCTCCTCCGGATGTTGTTATTTTCCAGTTCTGGTTCACTGTTTATCTGTCATAATATCTGTTATTCTTGATCATAATAGTCTGCTTGTGTCAAAGCAGATAAGGTGGAGAGTTCATACAAATCAGGGAAAACAAATCTTCAGATTTTGGAGAGATGTGGAGCAATGCCATTGCATGGGGTGGATGCGACATCAATGGCTAAGCTTGAGATTTTAAGGAGAGGAAGTTCGATAGAATTGTCTACAACTTCCCTCACGCAGGATTCTTTGGAAGAAAGGAAGATGATGAAAAGTAATCAAGTAGGTTTTTAACTTCAAATCCTTTACTTAACTCTACCCCATTGGAATTTATCAATATGAAATCTTATTTTAAGTTAAGGGATTGTTTTGTAAAATTAGGACTAGAACATGTAGCCACAATTAAATGCAGAAGTTCTATTGTTGTTGAACTCTGTTTGGTGGACAGGAAGCACCGTCATTTGGTGAAAATGTTCTTTAAGAATGCCAACATAATGCTCAGCACAATGGGAGAAATCCATGTTACACATACAGAAAAACATCCGTATAGCGAGTGGAAATTGGCGGAACAAGCAGAAAAACATGGGTTGGTTTTGGAACAAGCGGTATAATCCAAAAATCAGATTATCCAGGATATACCAGTAAAAGAGGAGTTGGGCTTAAAATTGATGAAACTTTTAACTTGGGGAACTATCGGACTTGCATGTTCATCAACAGGTAACATTATTCCTCAAATAAGCTGTGTTTATTCTCTTCATTTGTAGGCTTGCATTGTATCCTTCTTTCAAATTTCTGCTTTTATTGAGGACAGGGAATCAATGGCCACATCAGTTCTGTTACCGAAACTCTCTCGTAAAGCAAATTCGGAGAGCCTTGAATCTGAACTGCAAGCGAGGAAAGCAACTGAAACTGCAAAACTGGAGTGGGCGGCTAAATTTAGGCACTTGGAGAAAGTTATCAAGGAAAAGGATGATGCCCTGCATCAAAAGAGCGAAGCTTTGAGAGAAAAGGACAGTACTGCCACACAATTAACTAGGGCTCTGAGTTTGAAGGAGTATGCAATTAAGCAAAAGGATGTGAGCCTTGAGAAGGCTCGTTCAGAGCTTGAATTTGGAAGGCAGACATTAATGGCTGCTGAAACTAGAAAAGCAGATTTGGAAGCTGATTTTGAGCAATACAGGCTGTTCCTATGTAATGAGCTCAAGAAAATGAATCAGGTTGCAAGACAAAGAAATGATGCCCTCTATCAAAAGGAAGAAGCTTGCAGGGAAGAGAGATCACTGCCAAACAATTAGACGAGGCTTTGAAATTGCAAAAGGATCTAACTGGGAAAGAGGACAAGATTTTAAAGAAACGAAATGACCAAATTCAAAGCCGATCGAAGAACTACAGGAGATGGACATGGAAATTCCTTGCCCTATTTTGCTGCGACGTTGAAGAGAGTGAAATGTATAGACGTCCTCTTTTATGACATGGAAAGTCGTCCTCATTTGTTGTTTCACTATCCATAGCAGGGAGTATTGGCCATTGCACATCATATTCAGACTGAGAAACAAGTTTAACTAGATCACAGATTATTATTATGTCATTATTATGGTAAATTTGGGTGAAGTTATACACTTTAGCAAATGATTTTTTTTTTTTTTAAAGATGTATAGAAGATGAAGAAGGCATTTATTTTATAATTTTGAATGGGGTAAGAGGGGAGAGTGGAGAATATTGTTTTGGGTGCCTAAGAAACATTAAACTTGAAAAATAAAAATAATATTTGGATTGATTAAAACAGTAACTAAAAATTTAGTTTCTAAAAACTTTTTTTTTTTTTTTTAATTTGAGTTAAGAAAAAAAGGATAACTTGTAAATGAAAGTTCACTTATGCAAAGTATGTTAATTATTATTGTATAAGTTAAGATACTTTTCCTCCTCTTGATGTAAGAGATAAGTTTATGTTGGTGTAGGTTTTTTCTCATTATGTGGTTTTATTTACACAGCCTTAATTAGTTTGTTTATATTAATCATAGTTTATTAAGAGAAATCTATTTTAAGTTGTTTTTAATAGTGAGTTGAGTTAATTATTTTTTGGGTGACCTAGTTCATCATTATATAATGTAATTTTTATGCGTATTTTGGCTAATGAGTTTATGAATAATTTCTTGCTTGTTGAAGAGTTTTTTTTTCTTTCGGAGTGTTTTTGGATTTAACTACTTAACACAAGGTTTTGTTTTGTGTATTCAATCCTATCCATACTCCATTCTCGATTGTGGCCCATTCGGCATTGTATCGAGCCATTCTAGTAGGCATTTGTTATACCCTTTGTTGTGAGATATAACATTCTAGCTCATTTAGTGTTTGTTTTTATTGATTTTAGTTTTCAAGGGTTTAGTGGGGTTTCTACAAAATCCGCGCAGATCTATTTCTTTGGATTTTCTAAATGAAAAGAGACATTGCTGTTGAATTAAAAAGGTCTGAAAATCCTAGATTTAGTTGTACACACGACCTAGTTTTGTGATAGATGATTTCAACAATTTTTGGAGGGTTTGAAGATTTTGCACTCTAAACTAAAGAAATTTCAATACTGATTTTTATGCTCTCTAAACTAAAGAAATTTTCAATAAAAGTCTTATGCTCTAGAATGATGCTAAATCAAACCCGCGGTCTTTGGCATTAGCAATACCCTATCCTATTACGTAGAAAACGTAAAATAGGAGTTATCGAAAAGAAGTAACTCAATTTTAGAATTAACAAATAGATAGGGATTGAAAGAATATGGCTTGAAATTCAAGAAAATTAGGAAATGAAAGATTTTGTAGATCCATTACTTTCATTTACTTTGCAATTGGGTACGTAGTACTTCAACCAATCATGAAGAACCAATAACAAAACCTTGCCAATTTCTTCTCTCGGTACTTCCCATATGTTTGGAAAAAGGTATAAGTGAAACTAAACCATCACTTGCAAAGAGGAAGATCAATAAAATAGACCCTTGAAGCATACTTATAAATTGAGATTCTTCAAAATGAAATGACATTATAAGAGAATATAAATGATTAGATAAATTTTATGAATATAATTGTGTGAAGTTTTCTATTGATGTTTTGGATCATTTTCCATGATCCATTATTAAAATGAGAATACGAATGTGAGAACAATGAATTGATCTTACTTACAAAGAAAGAAGGAGAATATAAATAAACTAGTGGTTGCTCCATAAGGAGCAAGTCTACGCCAAAAGGGTACTTGGTGAAGGGACGTTGTTGGAAGTGATTTTATATGTGAAGGTGCAAGTTTGTGTTATGTCACGAGTTTCATTAGAGGGGATTAAGGTTTAGGCAAACTAGGCAACCGCCTAGGGTGGTAACATTTAAAGGGGTGGTATTTTTTTATTTTACAATTGTTTATAAGAAAAGTAGATTAATTTAGTATTTCCATATATATGCTAGTAGATTAGATTCCAACCTTACATAGAAATTCAATTCACTTAATTCAAAGTAAAATAAAAATTACATAATTGAATTATAAAATGTGAAGATGGAAAAAGGTGGGAAAAATAGTTGGGAAATATATCGAAAAACAGGATTATAATAGACTATATGTTATAGAAGTGGAATTTTTGTTGGGAATTCGGGATTGTGGAATAGTGTTATGATTCAATAACAAACCCAATCATGCACACACGATCTAAACAATTCCCTAAAATCTACAACAGTGGAAGTATAAACTAGAATAATCCAAATCAAAACAAAGTACACACACATAACACAACATGTACCATGGTTCACCCAATGTGGGCTACGTCCACCAAAGATAGATATCTCATATATATAATATAACAAGAGTACAAACCAACTCTTCAATACAAGAGTACAATGCATCTCTCCAAGAGTATCTCATCTTCTCCAGATCTCTAAACAGATCTCCATGAGTGCACTACAACCGTGCCTCCAAACCGCCCGGCAGATCTCACATAACCAGGAATTCTGCATCTACGAACTGCTACCAAGTTCTCGTGGATCTAAAACAAGACCTTTCACGTGGTTTTACCAATGTGCAACCATGACTGTGCACCAAGAAATAAGTCCGTAGCTCCATCACTGCATCAACCTATGCAAACATGAAGACAAACTCCTCTCCAATATCGAGATCTACATGGATCAAAAATACAACATGATCTCATGGATCTATGAATACAAGACCTCAAAACCTGTGGATCTAACAATACAAGATCTCACAACAACTTGTGGATCTAACAAGAAGAATCTACAATACAATATCTCACAAACATGTGGATCTACAAGAAGAAACTCTATGTGTTTTGCATACTATGTAAGCCATTACAACGAGACAATAACTATACAAAGGAAATACACTAGAAGATGTTACCCACCTCTCACCATTGAGATGTACCTGTTATTTCCTCCTTCGTCAAAGATCTCTCCATGGAAGCTCTGTCTTCATGTAACTTGTTCTTTCTTTCTCTTCTTCTTCTTCATTCTCTCAATCTAGGAGAATCAAGGATCTAACTCAATCCTTGTCTAATTAACCTTCTAACCCTAGCTTTCATGCTTATATAAGCATCTACAAACTTAGGGCACCTTAGCTATGCATTTACAACCTTTAGATCAATTTTATAACTAAAGTTAGATCTAATTCTCGTGAGTTAAATATAAAATTTCACGCACATGTAACGGATCGATCCTAAGCACATTACCCGATGTCGGTTACTATTACACCGACCGATGCCGAATCATTGTGTAACCCAATCACTTTGTAATGCATGCTCTAGTGAAGCTATTTATCTCCACAACCTAACAATCTCCCACTTGGAGATAAATTGTTGAACCTCTATACTTGTACCTGTACATCACCATCCTCTACATACCGTGAAGACCATCTATTCTTTCCTTCAAAATTTCTCTCAACAAATAAAAACCAGGAAGATCAAACCATCTTATAAAACCTAGAAGATAAAAACCACGTGACTTACCATATACCTGCCGCACAAAGCTACTCGATCGGTGATACATGAGCTATCCATACATCAAGCTCCCACCGAATCATAATTCCAAGCCTCTCATGCAACTAAGCCACCATGTCCAACACACCAGCGAGATCTCCCACTCAAACTAAAATATTGAGCTTCAACTACAACCATATCCACCAACCATTTTCTCCAACCATCTATCTATATCTCCACGCAACCATGAATGCAACCTGACCAAGACAAGTCAAACTGGAATATGTGAAAGTAAAAACAATATCTTGGGTCGACAACCCAAATGAGTTCTACTTACAACAATGGGTGATCAATCCACAAACCTACATAACTAAAATAATCTAAACACTGCAATCTACAAATCCAACCCTGCATAAACAACTAGCATGTCCAAGACAATCATTTGTAGATAACATCTCCCATGGAGTAACATAGTAATCAAGAGGAAATACAAACATCCCCTACTCATGCTCAAGGCATCCATGTGCAAATCAAACATCTGCATCATCATAGACTCACAAAACATAATCTATCCACATGTACAAAACTCACCATGTACATCCATCCATATCACCAAGCTCTCCAGAAGCTCCAAGTCTGCCACCGACTAACTCCAAATCCAAATATGAATCATGTGCTCATCAATGTCAATAACAAACATCCATGCTAAACCATGTCACTAATACCAAGTGCAAATACCAGCATACATGTCATCAACATAATGCACAAACAACAAAGATGAAAGCGAAACAAGGGCACCATCTAAAAATGGTAAATAAACACTCTTTCCAAACCTATAGCCTAACCGACACGGTCAAATCCTAACTGACCATGGTTCCCGGATGACCGACCCACGGTTACCCAAAAATGACACCGGTCTTTGACTGGTCATGATTTCTCCTTTTTCCACCCTTCAAATTCAAAATAATGCTTCATCTTCTAAACCCAGTTGAATCACCATCAAATGCAATCTCATAGGGATATCCAGGCACCACAAAATAAAAATGGAAGTAACGTCATCATGCACTAAATATAAAATACCTACAAAACCATGATTTTCCTCCAAAATAACTTGTGCCTCATGCTATTTATTGTTAATAGTAACATCCTCCTCTCACTCTGCACATGCATATGTGTCCAACCTGTAATGTCAATAATCATGGCTTGCTCCCACTTAACCTAAAATCCCATGCACTTCTTCTAATCACCAAGCTTGAAAGCTATATATGTCAGTGAGAAATAAAATAGATGAAAGAAAATATAAATTGATTCCCTTCTTATCAAAGAATACTTCTACATCACAGAAGTTTGGACTTCTTGTGAAGTAGGTGAATCAAATTCTTTTCATCTGTGTAATCAACATCTTTTATTACTGCAACTGTGTCTAAACATGACTTTTCATTGAGGATCCCATCCTTAGACTAGATATCCTTGTCCTCAAGATTCCAACATATCCCAAAAATAAAATTCAAGCTCACCAAATATCCATGGTAATTTTATTTGTGCACACAATCCAAACATAATATTAGTTGCTCCAAATGAAAGAAATAAAACATAAATCATATAGAGATACCTAACTCAAATTCTCACTGGACTAACCGAGTCAACTCTGTCCTCTTTCTGATCTAAACATTGAAGTGATATGCACTGTCTCTACATGTACACATTGTAAAAGAAACCTGATCCTCCAAAACAGGACACTAAACCATCCATGCCATCTTCTACTGTAAGAAACCCTATGCAAACTTGTTGTCATAGACCGACCATGGTTCATTGACCAATACCGGTTACCCTCTGTGATCGATGTCGGTTCCTTGATCGACGCGTCGGTACTCTTGGAATGAACACAACACCAAAAATTGGCATAGGTCACCAAACTAGGTGCCTACTCCGATAAAAGCCGATAGTTGTGTCGAGTCAGTCATTTCAAGAAGCACCCAAATCTTGCAAAAAAACTTAACAATTATACATGCAATAAAACTGCACCAAGATGAAATACATCACCTTACCAACACCAAGATACTCAACCACATCTTCAACTGAAGAACATGATTCTTAATGGAAACCTTGTCTTCGTTTTGTGCTACTATATCATGCTTCTCTAATGAAGCCCATGCATCTAACTGCACCAAAGAATCCATAATTGCTCCTCTATCTCATACTCAAACATGCATGTGCAACCAAAATAATACAAGCACTACAATACCAAGGTAACAAAACCATACCTCTATAAACCGGATCTGCAATCTGACAATCATGCATGTGCCTCCAAGAACCAGGGACACCTCAACAAATAAGATACATTCACTGCATCTTATAAAAATCTTCAGATATGTGATTTTCTGTTTAAAACCAGTTTCCCAAAAATGACCCACGGTTACCACTGCCGACGTCGGTTTCCACCTAACCAACGTCGGTTCTGTAATTTCCAACAACCTTACTTCCGGATCCCACTTGAGATTTAATCTCTTCATGCGATTTTCACATCAAGAAAACCAAACCCTGCTCTCATACACTGTCAAGTAAAACACTAGCAATGTAATCAAGCAAAACCTTGCTCTAAAATAACCAAGCTCACGGTACGAGATGTAGGGAATTTAGGACTACATAATAGTGCTATGATTCAATAACAAACACAATCATGCACACATGATCTAAAACATTTCCCAAAATCTACGAGAGTCGAATTATAAACTAGAATAATCCAAATCAAACAAAATACACACACATAACACAACATATATCATGGTTCACTCAATGTGGGCTAGATCCACTAAAGCTAGAGATCTCATATATATAATATAGTAAGAGTACAAAGCAACTCTTCAATACAAGAGTACAATACATCACTCCAAGAGTATCTCCTCTCCTCTAGATCTCTAAACGGATCTCCATGAGTGCACTACAACCGTACCTCCAAACCACTAGTAGATCTCACATAACCAAGAAGTAGTGCATATCCGAACTACTACCAAGTTCTCTGTGGATTTGCAACAAGACCTCTCACATGGATCTACCAATGTGCAACCATGACTATGCACCAAGAATTAAGTCTGTCTCTCCATCACTGCATCAACCTGTGTAAACATGAAGACAACATCCTCTACAATATCTAGATCTACATGGATAAAAATACAACATGATCTCATGGATCTATGAATACAAGATCTCACAACAACCCGTGGATCTAACAATACAATATTTCACAAAAACCTGTGGATCTAACAAAATAATGTACAATACAAGATCTCACCAACATATGAATCTTCAAGAAGAAACTCTATGTGTTTTGCATACTAGACAAGCCATTCAATGAGACAATAACTATACAAAGGAAATACAATAGAAAATGTTACCCTCTTCTCACCATTAAGATGTACCTGCTATTTCCTTTTGTCTAACTTCTCTCCATGGAAGCTCTGTCTTCATGTAACATGTTATTTATTTCTCTTCTTCTTCATTCTCTCAATCTAGGAGAATCAATGATCTAACTCAATCCTTGTCCAATTAACCTTCTAACCCTAGCTTTCATGCTTATATAAAAATCTACAAACTTAGGGCACCTTAGCTATGCATTTACAACCTTTATATCAACTTTATAACTAAAGTTAGATTTAATTCCCATGAGTTAAATATAAAATTTCACACACATGTAACCGATGTCGGTTATTGCACGACCAATGCAAGCGATTCTTACTGAGTGATCCCGGTCACTATGTAACCCAATCACTTTGTAATGCATGCTCTAGTGAATCTATTTAGCTCCAGAACCTAACAATTTTAGGCAACTTAGTAGCTACAAAATATTAATTATGATGTTTTTCTCGGATGGTAGAGACAAAGTACATCGAGTAATGTGAGAATTGGTCACAATTAATTAATTTTTCTACTATATATTTTATTTATTTATAGAACGCTTTAGTTCTAGTACTTCCTATGATGCTCGCTCTAATATTACCTAGGCGCTTGCTGTAATATTGCCTAGGGCGCTCATAACCCTTAATTCGGATATGAGTTTCATGAATTAGTCTAATAATTTGGATTGTGTTTAGTATTTTTAATATGGAAGTTGTAACATACTATAACTCATAATTTCAATTTGGTATAAAAAGGATGGTCTGTAAGACATTTGTAAACTATTTAAAGAAATTACTTTAAAACCTTTTCCATTGCAAATGGACGAGTTAAGGGAAAGGTTTAAATCATTTATAAAACAAAAGTGATTTAGTGATATATATTTATCGGATATATATATATATATATATATATATATATATATATATTTAGTTGAGTAAAGAAACTATTGGGCAAGTGGTATTTGTTTTATTCATTTTTAAATGTACTGTTAGTTAAGTCCTTTGTGTTAGGAAATAAGGGATAAAATATGTGGGATAATACCTCACGAGAATCGCAACACGAGAAACTAATATGCACAAATTATTACAGATCTCAAATAAAAGTGCGAGAATAAAATAACACAACATAAAGAGACAGTATTTAACGTGGTTCACCCAATTTAGGCTATGTCCACAAAGAATCACTTACTTAGATTTTATTACAAGCCACCGCTCTCTCAATACTGATACCGGATCCGTTTGGAGCTATGCTAAACAAACTCTACAGAATTCATAGCCGAATTCAAAACACATCTACAATGTTTACATTATATATTTATCATATGCATAAAACCATATAAATAGGCAATTGCTTAAGCAGTTTTACAAAACCATGGGTATCAAAACCATGGGAAAAAATCGTCCCATAAACCTATGGGTCAAAATCCCGCCCATATGAGAAAATCACGTTTCCCGATATATCGGACACCTTTTAAGGCCCACAAAAATTTTGGGGGCTGCACCCTGAACCCCTCAAGCATCGGGGTTTCCGCACCCGGACCTAACTCGGGGCCCGGCCCGGCCCCAAACCCCAGCGAGGATACATGAAAAGTGTATAGTACTCTTAGTGTACAGTCTTCAACACTTTCACACATGAAAACAAGCTCCACAACCTAACACTTCATGTGGGATTTGTGGTTACAAAATACAACCACAATGTTTTATATTTTAAACATATTTCAGACAGTTTAGACAACATGTTTTGGTTTTTTAACTATTTGCTAGGATCGTGATTTGTTGTAGAGTTGGTAAAAATGATAATGTCAATGAGTTTTCATTTAAAGTCATTTTTAGTGGTACAAAATTTTAGGAGTAATACGATCCATTAATGTTGTGGGGCTACACTATAAAGTTGTATTTAAATATAACATATAATGCAATATGCCATAGAAATATAGTCTAAAATATCTACTATGTAAATTTACAAGTGTCCAAATTTTAAGAAAGGATAACGGGGTTAAAACAATAGTAGTTTTGGCCTTGGTGGGGTTAGCTTTGTTTTGCAAGTATCTCTTAATCTCTTCAACCTATGTGCATAAAAATGGAACAAATGTAATAAATGATGTTGAGTTGAATGTGGTGGTCCCTATTGTTGTTGGTTCAGTTGCATCTTTGGTACAAGAAGGTTGTAGAAGAAGGCTATGAATTTCTTAGACATGGAAGGTAAGGTAGTGGAGATAACTTTAATGATAGTGGGAAAGCTTGTAAGGGAACCTTTGTCTATAATGACATCCATGTAGTATGAGTCATGTCATATTTTACATCGAAGTGCATCACAGACATGCGCCTTTTTTACAAAGACTTCATACGGTTTGTGTTCTTCTCCTAGTATCTTGTGTATCAAGATAACAAGTTTATACCATGAAAACATAAGCAAAATATGCCATGATTTCTTGTTTGAGTGTTGATTAATTATGAGATGCGTTCAAGTAGTTTGATTGAATACAAGCACAACACTGTTTCATAATTTTTAATATTCAATTTTTTCACTTGAATACATTCTCGATTCAATATTCACTATGCATGAAATAGATTATTCATATAAACACATTTGCATCATACCACAACCACCAAAATGTTTTGACATATTATTCATAAAAGTAAAACATTTTGTGGCCCCCGATGTGCATCTTTGCACATGTACGGAAGGAGAGGAGCTTAAGAAAGACACCTTTTTATTTGAAACATATTAGTTTTGTTCCAATCCATTAAAATGTGCGGGGTGGAATATTTTCTACCACAAAAGCACTCCAAGGGAAAACAAAATAAAAACATCGAGCATTATGGCTAGTTACAAAAAGCATAATATTGTTTGTAACAAGTTTGCACCCACTTGTAAGCCTTTCCTTCCGTGTTACCATCAATGATTTGATCAATGGATAATCATAATGAAGACTCATCCTTAACTCTTGTGCCTTTTATAGTAGAGCAAGGAAAAATATTTCAATGTCCAGTGGCAATTCATCCTCGTCATTGAGTAACTTTAGTTTCACTGTAATAAAGGAAATACCTATAAACAAACAACATAATAAATTGATGCAAGAGTGCTAGCCAAAGCTCAATATAAGGATTTTTTTTAATTTTTGCTATATAATTCTTCCCTTCTTCTACTTGTTGGTGCCCTATTTTCCAAACAAGGAGGGTGTTGACAAGAGTTAACACATTAAGAAATTTATTGCATAAAATAATGTGGGATTCAAGCCCCCACGATCCATCTCGGAGTTGGTTGTTTAAAAATGAGTTGACGACTTGAGGAAACCATCGCTTTGTATATCCATCGCTACTACTCATCATTAGGACAATACCAACACCATAAGTGGCATTGATTAGTAAGAGAAAGTAGGGAATAAGGATGAGAAACCCAAATATCGAGGGTCACAAAATCTTGGACCAGTTTTTGGTACATTCTTAGGTTCATGGATCTAAAACCCCTGATGTTAAGACACTATGGCTAAACAAACATAAATAGTGATGTTTGGCATAAATTTAGTGAATTTGGGTCTCTCTGCTTGCCATTGAACATTTTTACACAAAAATCAATAGATACTTTGAAGTAGGTGTGACTGTAGGTAATAAGCGTAATACTCTTTTTCTAAAATTCAGTGATTTTATGTCTTTTATATTTGCTTAGGTGGGCATGTATATGCTGTAATTGGCACACCTCTTTAATTTTACCACATAATACCATTTTTTTTTTTTTTAAGCTCTATGCCAATATAGTTACTCCGGTTTGGTTGGAAGCTTATCGAGCATGGAAGAAGGATGCACTTTAAGGTTTTTTTGGGTCAATTTTTCTTATTTGACTAAGAATTTGGAAAGCTTTAAATGTTGGTTGGAGAGTGTTTATTTAGGAACATCAATGGAAAGTAGTGGGAAATAGTGTAAAGCATAGTAAAATCATTTGAGTAGACACTTTTCAATTTAATATTCCAATGTTGGTATTAAGATCCATAATAAAAAACTAAGGCTAACATGAACCAACATTTTCTCTACAGTTTGACGATCTGCAAAGCTATTGTATATTAACATATTAACGTTTTTATGCATTTGGTAGATTATGTCTATTTGTAAATTGTATATAGTTGTGTACAACATTTATTAGTTATTAAGC
Source organism: Taxus wallichiana var. yunnanensis (assembly GCA_018340775.1). Lineage (NCBI taxonomy): Eukaryota > Viridiplantae > Streptophyta > Pinopsida > Cupressales > Taxaceae > Taxus > Taxus wallichiana. The sequence goes on along the minus strand of CM031243.1, from coordinate 678,347,484 downwards.
CCACATATCTCCATCTCATGCAAGCTACATATGATTATTTTAATGTTATGTGTTCAACAAGGAAAAAATATTATTTATCCGTTGTCGGAGTGGATCTTATTGAGAAGTGAGGTAATAGGTGTCTCATCCAAGTTATTTAAAAGGTGAGTAGTACCTTGTAGAGGTAGACCGAGGAGAAAAAGGGAGAAACTGGGTCAAACACTTTTGAATTGAGGTAAGTTAAGAAAGAGAAAAGAAATTGATTGAGTGAACGAAGAGGGACGTCATCAACAATTGTCATCGTAGGAAATCAGTTTCTCTTAAAGGCCTTATTGATGTGGAATAACAACACCCCTAATTGTTTGCAATTCAAAGGATTGAGACATTGTGATTGGATAACATGGAGATTTTCCTAAAGTGTGGGACTTTGCAAACAAGAAAGCTCTCTGGAGAAAGGTTGGCTTCTTATTCTGTATCTATCACCACTCACCCAATACATAGAAACTATTCTAAATCCTACCCTAAATTTTCCAAGGAGATAGGGAAGAAGGATGCAAGAAAATTAAAACCTAATTCTACTGTAGGTGATGCACCAATAAGGAATCTGAATATTTTCCTTGTGTGGGGATGAAAACCAACAATATTGAAGAGGGTGAATATTTGTTGTATTCTTAGCACCTCCTCGATTAATTTTGTCTATTCATGGAATATTTATTATCATTATGTGATAATTTAAAAGGATTTATTTTACTTTTTGTATGACAATATCTCTAATTTTTTATTTATTATGATCTGATGTAAATCTTATAAGACGATATTACAAGTAACTTTTATTTATTTAAATTATGGGGAAAAGTTATTAAGTAAAATTGTGAGAAGGGCATCTCGAAAATTATTGCCTAGGGCATTCCTAACCTTTAATGCGACTTTGATCGGAGGGGATTTTGACATTTTGCAAAAAAACATTCATGCCCATATAATAAAATACCAAAACCAGCTAGCCAACAACCAAAGTGGCTTGTGACAGAATAAGTGAGGGTAGGTGTCATGGTCGTGAGAGTAATCACTACATGCTAGGGAAGGTGTCAAGGTGGCAAAGCAACACGTAGGAGTGACCAAAATTAAATACTTGACAAAGTAAAAATTTAAACAAAAAACAACAAAGCTTCATCGGAGATTTAAGCGAGCGGTAGATGTGCCTTTGACTTAATTATTTGTTTTCTTAACGCAAAATTTTTTTATTTTGCATGCTTTGATAAAAAAATTATCTCAGTGAAAGTGGGACAAAATAATGCATTCTTATTTTGAAGCTCCTTTGAGCAACTACCAAATTAATTAAATACTACTAAGTTAGGCGGTGCATTAGCTAAAGAGTAAGATGTTTTGGGGGTCCAATAAATTATGTTTTATTGAGGATGGGTATAGCTTTTCAAGCATATATTTCTTAGCATTTGATAGAAGATGCATATAACTTGATTCAAGTGCATTGATATTTTGGTGCATGAGATCAATAAATTTAGTGGTTTGCTAATATTCTATGGTTTCCCATGTGTTTTTCTCCTTGTTTGCACAACATTCTCTTTATTTATATATATACTAAATTGTTATATCCATTTATCTTATCTAGCCTATATTGAATTATAGTTTGAAGGTAATTAATGTTGTAGATAGAATAGTAAAATCTTTTCTTTCTATATTATAAAATATTCTTTTCATTAAAAATCCCACTTAACTAAATTCTAACTCTACCATGTAGTTCATAATGCATTATAGAGTTATTCTTAAACACATTCAATATTCATTTAAATACAATGTGTGATTAATTTATATATATATATATATATATATATATATATATATATATATAATTTTGACTTTTAGAATATGTTTCTTTTATTTTTATGTCATGTATGACTTCAAATATTGATATGAACATTATTAGTATGTTGCTCAAATAAAGGACTATGAAGAAATACATCTGTTTAAAAGACTTAGAAGAAAAACATCAACCATTAAACTTGAAAAACATGTTTTTTTACACATTACTTTGTTTCAGTCGATTACGATGGGTATTGCATTCTAGAAGGATTCTGCAAAACATGTGTCTCATATTCGATATTGCTTCGCAACTTGAGATTATACCTTGATACCAGTGTAATTCATTTTGTGAGACACAACTAGTGCTAGCTTAGAAAGCACAAATATAAATTATAAAAATGATAAATTCATAGTCTCCTAAGTACGACCATTTTCTAAGTGAAGAATTCTTAAAGGGTTGAAAAGGGTATGAATCCATTTATAGATAGAATGAAAATGAGGGAAAACAAAAATAAATGTTTGATAGTCTCAACCTAGATGTAGGCAAGGAAAATGGGATTTTACATCCCCATATGTTTCAACTTGTCTCCAACAAGAAATCCCTAGTAAATAATACACCAAAGAAAATGAGATTTTTTCCTCTACAATAGCTTTCCAACTATTGGTAAAATGTGTAGCCCAAGTAGAGTATAGAGATCTGAATTGCCAATGGTGATTAAATATATATTTTTGGACATGCTTTAGTAAGATATAAGTCGATACCCAAGTTGAGGTTTATACGATTCTTGGGAGTTCAACTAGCCAATTCTAATCTCTCCACCATGGAAATCTAGAGAGAATCCCAAATTTATGTAGGCAATCATCAGGTATGGCATTTTGAGTCCCAAAATTGACTTAACATCCTCACTTTTAAGTTGAAACTTGTCCCTAATAATATTCTAAGGTAGGAAATTATAAGACACCTTGTAAAATATATCAAAGATAGCCTTTATTCCCTTTTTAAATAACCAATGGCTATTAATCTAAGGAACTATAGAAAAATAACATTACAAAAGTTAAGAAAACATAACACCATAGAGATTAAGAGTTAAGGGAATCTCCATTCTAGAAACCATCTCAATTTAGATGAGGTTGGTTTTGCACATATCCCAAGCCTTCTAGATGCTTTTACAAACAAACATTGCACCAATTTTAGCTAGCATATGGGTGATAAGGAAAGGGTAAAACTCAAGGACATTTAAAGCTTTCATCTTTGAGAGGAACTCCATGAGAGATGAAATTTCTCGAGAATGATTTTCTATGCCTCATAACTTTTCAATATTATGATGATCAATTTAACACCTAAGGCATGGCCTTGAAGCTTGATGTCAAAGAGGCCAAGTCTTCCAACTTCCTTAGGTTTGGAAAAAATATCCCAAGATACTATGTGAAAAAATTTCCCCCTTTTGTAATCGAATCATAATAAATCCCTGAAAAAATTCTTCAATTTTCCACAAAAATTTTTATAAGGTGAGAATAATGAATAATAATAAACATGAGTGGTAATATGACACTTTTGAAAGAACACAAAATTTCCTTAGCAATAGATATTTAATTTTCCAATAGGAATTTTTCTCAACTCTCTAAATCACGTATGACCAAAGATCATAAAAATAAACCCAAAAATTAAATGGGATACTTAAAACCACGAAATTATCACATGGTTAAATCCATTTCCATTGTTTTCCTTCCAATCAAAGGGGTGGGTGAGAGAGACTGATTATAGCATTGAATGTTTATCTATTGAATGAAGGAGAAAATAGAAAGACATAAAATATCAAGGAATTTCATAGCACGCTCAAGTGAATAGTCCCCTTCCAAAAGAGTGAGAAAGGATTCATAAATATAACGGACATCAATGAGTTGGTGTTAGATTGAGATAGAGAAATGGCTTCAACCAAATCTTTAGAAGAGTAATTGAAAAGAAAATAAATGGTCCCTTCAGATGTCAAAACATATAAAGAGAGAGCCAAATGACAACCATACATATAGATCTGTGGAGACCAAAAATAAGGGATTGAACCCATTGCTAGTAATAATAGATCTTGCATCTTATAACAACATATAAACAATATGGAAAATAGGAGAACTAAATCCCAAGATTTGAAGTATGACAAGGATAAAAGGACAATTGAGCATGTTATAAGTTATCTTAAAGTTAAGATTGACAAAAAACGGCTCTTTGATTAGAGAGCCTATTCAATTTCGTGCCCTCTAGAAAACATTAATGGCATTGTTTAGAATATACCTATGTTATATCAAACCATTCTTCTCATATTTAAAGACACTTGACAATGCTTGAAGTCAATTTTATCTTGCTAATACATGGTTTTAGGACCTTTGCATACTTGGAAATGGAGGAAGATGGATTGTTTGACCTAGTTGAGTCCTTCAAACCTATGTTAGTAGTTTTTATAAATGGTGTGTAATTGATTTTGGAAGATTTAGGAGATCCTTGAGTGATTTTGTATTGATATTTGTAATAGGAGCTTATGAAAGTGTTAGGTGAGTTATAAAGTGATATTGACTTTCTTATATAGCCTTCTATAGGTGAAATATTATGATAAGGTTGACCCTAAGAAGATTAAATTAGATAATAAAGATATTAAAATTGAAAAAAAAATGGAAGCTGAAAATGGGAAAGACCATATAGGTTGGATAAAACTATAGTCCATTATGGACCAAAATGTACGGTTTTTCCCGAGGACAACAATGATGTAAAATCATAAGTTACGTAAAGATGCCTAGATGTACTTTACCACTCTAGTTAATTAATAATTCTTGAATGAATGATAAAGTAGAGTGTAGATATGAGCAAGTCAAGAAAGAGCTAGAAAGATGTGTTGATTGGGCTTAGAATGTGATCATTTGTCTTTAAGATAGAACATAACCAAACTTATCATTTTGCAAAGGATAAGTTACCAAAATTGAGTTCTGCACAATCTCCTTATCAGGCTCCTTTTTCATTTTCCTCCTTCCTCTTATTATTTTTGGGTCAAAACCCAACTTGCATTAAATGTGGATGCTTACAGACTAGCCACAAAACATTGTTCTAAGCTCGATATATACCTTTCATCCTGATTCTTATCTCAGAGCGGCACATAACCTTATAAGGATGAAAATCACTTATAAATCACTCTATGGTCTCCATGTCAAAGTTATACCTTTTTATTCAAGTTCTTATCCCAAGCCACACCATCTTGTTAACACCCATGATGTTATTTTCATGCTATGGTTAAATTTTTTTCCACAACACCATTCTTTCCACCTCCTCGATAGTTTCAAATGATGCATTTGAACATTTTTTTATATCCAATTACAAAATTTCCTCATATGCATTGTTATACTTATTCAATAGACTTACATAGTTTTCTTTCAATTTGTGTCATCTTCCATTATTCTATGTACTTGAAAAATCATTCACCACATGAAATTCATGACGAACATGAAATAATATTCCATTCCATCTAAAGTGGTTGTAGGGTGTAACGACCAACTAATACGACACAAGTGGGTTTAATGTATGAAGTCATATGACAATGGACATTTACAATTAATGATTACTTCAAAAGGTTGTTTTCCCCCTCAAGTGCATTACTCTTTGTCAAAATCATGGATTCTTAGAAATCATGGGAGAATATCTCATTATTCTTTCACTCCTCTTTGAATCATTTCAAATTATCTTTTCCCTCCATTTTCTTCTATAAAGAAAAAAGTTTTTTTCTTTTTATAGGTTTTTGACCCTGTAAATTTTGGTCCCTTAGTAGTCCGGCTATTTCTTTTTTTGTGTGTTTTTTCTTAGTCTTTATACTATAAATCATAATGTGTCGAAGGAATATTTTATAGATTAATACATTGTGCCTATTTTAAGCATTAGTTGAGTTGTGGCTTATATATTCCTTACTTTCTTGTTTTATAATCTTGGATTTTTTAACTGTGATAAATGTGTGTGGATTATACTTACATCTATTTAATATATTGTGTCGATCTCTATTTCTCTCTTGGAATATCACCATTTCCTTTTATGTTATTATCATTTTCCTATGGTGTTAGAGTAGGTGTATTAGTGATAGCATTAGGAGTAGAGATAGATGAGAACCAACTCTTACTATAATTTTGCTTCAAAGTGTACAAGTTCCACACTCTTGAACTATTCCCATTTGTTGATGAAAAATCAATTTTCACATCGTACACTTTCAATTTCCAACATTTTTGGCATGCCCGATGTAACTAATTTTTATTTTTATTCGAATATTTACATTATTTTTGATGCAATAATGTATATTTCAAATATTAAGATTTGTTTGTTTTTTTTTTTTTTAGTTCATCTAGTTGTTTGAACCATACCTAAGCACCAAACAACTCCATGCTCATGTTGTTTTCAAATATCTAGTGGCCATAACACATGAGATAAATAGTTAAATGAAGTATCTCTCAAAGAGAAAGATGTTTTGATTTTTTACATTTTTTCTCTCGGAAGAAGTATATATATTCAAAGATCCACTCCTCCTCCAAATATATATATCCCTATTTTTAGAAGAATCCTTCACCCTATAGTCTTAATGGCTCACAAAATAAACCTCAATTTCCCTACCTTCAATAGATGCATTCTTCTAGCCTTGAACGTATTGAACGATATCCCTAAATATTCTCGTAAAATCCTTGCATATTTCAATGTTAAAAATGCAGTAAACCTTATTGAACATATCCAAGATAATTCCAACCTCTATTTTGTCCACTATGTTACTAAAGATGATGTTATGGTGAGGTTGTTTGATTCATCACTCATATGAAAATATCTCAATCGATATAGGAATCTTCCTCCCAAATCAATACATAAGCGGGATGAGTTTGTGAAACTATTAGAAAATAAAATTTAGGAGAATGATGATGACTTTTCTCTCATGGGGAAATTGTAATCCATTAAGAGGGATTCCACTAAAGTAATGTTTAACTTAACCATATATTTCAAAAAACTTGGGACATAATCCCATTTCATGCAATGCCTTCATCCCACCCAACTTTCCTATTCTTCATCATAGCCCTAAATGATGACATTTCATTCATGATTCAATTCATGGGTGGAGTTGTGCTACATGATGCTTATGAGATTGTAATATTTCTTGAAAGTCTTATCCAATTTGGAAAGTTATCTAGTATAACTCCCATGCCCATTTTCTTGAAATTTCAAATATTGGCCTTGTTCCAATTTTGCCTCTAACCTCCATTCCCATGTCTAAAAGTATTCAAGATGTCCTAAAAATTATTCCAATGAGATGGATGAACTCAAAGCCTTATGTAGACATATGGAAAAATAGCTCGTCACCATGAAAAGGAAATAAAATCAACCTAATAATAGGCCTTTCCATCCTTACAACCCATCTTATTAACCAAATAAATTGTATCAAGGAAAAATCTCCCCCATTAATCCATTACACTAACAATTCCTGTGGTATACAATCCAAACAAAGATCTAGTCCCTATGCATAACAGCATAGAATAAAATATGAAGTGGTGTTATCCAAGTGGATTTCACATCATTATAATAGTTGTGACTATGGGAATTATACTAAGGATTTGATGGTAAAAAGTTCCATAGAACAACCAAATCAACCAATGGAGTAAGCTCCACGGGATAAACTAAGTCGGTTGTTATTTCCACTAATTAAAGAAAATATAGTATATAGGTTAGAAGAAAACTTATGTGTAGTCAATGGATTCATTTTTGGTGCATCAAGGCCCCAATTGAAATTAGACTACAACATAGAAGAAAAGAGGTAAAATTTGGACCAACTTATTCAATATATGACATCCCTTGTCACTTTTATTTTATTTTGGCCTTGCCAAATGAAGCGTTTTGAATTAGGAATCAACACCACAAAAAGATCCTCTCCATATAACCGTATGAATGAAAAAACCTTCCTATCCTTTGATGGATAATCTAAAAATATATTTTCTTGTACATAATCAACAAAAGCCCCAAATTTCCCCCTTGTCTATGGTTTATCAAATAAAGAAGACCAATGTGAGTGTCAAAATTTGGGATGATCTTTCTATATCTATAAAAATGGATATCCTCTAAGAATCTTTTAAGGAAGTTGTATCACACCCGGACCAACAACAAAGGAAGATCATGTAGCCCTAAAATCTATCAATCGAGCTTGATCAAGGAAGGTACTCAACGGAAACCACATCCTTTATATATTTATTTGATCATTGGTCAATGCCTTATACAAAATTGCATGATGATTTCTAGAGCGAGAATATTTGTGATACAAAAACAAGTTGTTGATGTTTTTGATATGTAATACACCCGTGTAAGAAAAGGTGTTTTTAAATTGGACGATATTGTTGTCAAGATAGTAGGAATAATTAAAAACTTACGCCTCACTTCGTATGCATTCACAAACATAACAATGGTTTAAGAGATCATGGTCATTGACTAGTTGATGCATTATTATTCTTAATATTGCACTAACTATTCTTCCCCTTGCAAATTTACGACACTTCGTTAGTTAGATCTATCTAACTCCCCTCTTACGACACTTTGTTGGTCATATTTCCTCTTATAAACTAATTAAATAGGTTATAAGTAACCTCTTCTTGGCTAATATTCCCTTCTTTACCACCTTTATTAGCTCTCTGGAGTATCAATCCACTTTGTTGGATTGATTAAGCCTTTCAAGAAGCCCTTCAGAAACCTAATTTCTCTCGGTAAGATTAATTACCCTCTAAACATGGTTAGCTAGTCTTAACCATGGTCAATCTCTTCTAAACATAGTCAAACCTCACTTTGACTTGCTAAAAGTGCTTTTTGGACTTTTGCATTTGTCCCACATGCACCCAAATCTCCCATTTTCCCAAATGGAAAACTATAAATAGGGCTAGACCCCTCCCTCATTTTCTAAGAATTCTCTCTTCTTCCTAGCACAAATTATAGTATTTTGTTTAGGCTTTAGATTGTATTTCATTTTCTTCCATTGAGCTAGTAGTATTTTCTTTTGTATTTTATAGCACAAATATGGAGTAAAAGGGAAGAACCATTGGCCTTGAAGCCATTAATGGGGAGATCTCTTTCTCTTAAAACACATAACTAAATGCTTAGATCCTCTTAGGTTCATTATTTCAAGCTTTCAAAGAATAGAGGTTAGTTTCATTTGCTTAATTTGCTTGTTTACTTCAAATTAATGTATGCAAAGAAGAAAACCTTGCTCATTTCTTATCACATGGTCCATTGATCAGTTTGTTAAAAGCCTTTGGGGTTTCTTTAGAGATTCTTACCCCAAATCCATGGCTTTTGTAACTTTTCATTGAACACATTTGGCATGCCTGGTGGGACACTTATGTCCATCCTCCATTAATGGAGGTCTTTTGAGTTCTTCAAAGTTCATTTTCAAGTTTTTGGGTCAAATCACTTGTTATTTCCTCATTTTTGTTTCTAACACTAGATAAATGACCTTCATTTACATATATTTTGTGGGTTTGATATAGAAATAGGACACTTTGACTAACTAACTTGTTTGCTCTTGAAAATTTGAAAATCCGTGAGTTTTGCAGGTTTTTCATAGGGTGTGCGTAGGTGTTAACAAGGGGCATGTACATGTTGAAACCCCAAGCATCCCCATCGGAATAGGTGCGTACCTATCTATGGAATTCCTCATCATTTGCAAATTTTGTCTCTACAGGGGGATGCACATGCGTCTCTATCATCTGGGCCGCGTATCTTCCTCTTTGGCCGTATATGCGTAAATAGCTTGACTGTGTGAAAAATTGAAAATTTTGTCTCTATAGGGATGCACATGCATCTTCGTCATCTGGGCCATGTATCCGCCTCTTTGGCCATGTATGCGTAAATGGATTGAGTGTGAAAATTTGAAATTTTTGTTTTATGCTTGGGCGTGTACACGTTGAAACCTAAGCATCCACATTAATATGCAAACATCCTATATGGTTGCGAGTAAGCATATGTTTTAATATCTTTGGATTTCACTAATTTTTTCTCGTAGGCGTATATCCGTTGAGTTGGCGCGTACCCGTCGGTTGGGGGAGTCTTTGGTGTCGGTTTAGGCATGTAGGTGTCTGTGTAAAGATTGAATTTTTTTCTATAAACTGCAAAACCTTTTTTGATCTTTGCTACAAATTTCTAGGACTAACAAGTTAAAAAAAAGTTTTTCTTTGGTCTTTCGGTTTGCATAGTTTAAGTGTTTTTGGTTCTTAGCTTAAAAACTAATTTTGTAAAAGTGTGTATGCTCTCTCCTCGCACCTTAAAAAGTGATCTTGGAGATCAGAAACACTTATACAAAGGCTTGTATCGAACGCTCAAAACACTTATTTTATAAAGGATAAAGTAAACTTTCATGTGATTTCAGTAGGATTTTTCACATTGCGTATGCTCTTCCTTCGCGCCTCTTTTGGCAATCTTAGGAATCAAAAGCAAAGTGTAAAGTTCTCTTTCTTGACATCAATCCATGAACTGGAAAATTACTAAAACTTGTTGTCTATAGGACCCAACACTTGTAGAAGAAAGACGTTTAAAAATGCAAAACTTCTAATACACGTGTTCTTATAGGTTACCAAATGGTGTGCTACTTAAAACCACATTAAGTTAAGCAAGATAAAAAAACACACCATATTCAAAACATTGTATTGCAGGTTTTAGAAAAGGGTACGTCCCTATCCGCTCAACTGGAACATAACCCCTTTGGCATAATGCCTTAAGCTATAACAATGGGGGTGGTACCAGGAACCCTAAAGTAGTCCACCATTGTGTAACCTCATGGATGAAACAGAAGCGCTCCACTTACCCATTGACTAGTATGCCTTGTGAGTTAGAGTTACAAGTTGTTCGTATCGTGACCCTAGTAAGAGTACACGATGGATGCATTTATTGCCCCTATTGTACTTGAAGGGGGAAAAAAGTCAAGATACTCCCAAGATAGTCAAGGGACTATTTGGGTAAATCACACCCACTCTTAGATACTTTGTAACACCTAGTTGAGAGAACTTATTAAGGAGGCCATTCTATCTTGGAGCCCACTTTACTAGTCCATTGTTGCGTCAAGCCATCACGAAGTGACAACTCATTTGGGAATCGAACCTTGTTTTTCGAACAAGGAAAAAAACCTTGTTAGTTTGATCTAAGTGTCTTTCATCACGAAACTAAACTACGTCCCACTTTCACTTAGTTTTATTCTTGTCTTCAGACAGAGGTGAAACTCTGCCCAAGTGGTGCTTGGTTTATTTTCATCTTTTGATCTATACCCTTGCATTCTCACCACCCATTTTTTTGGGGTGAGAAAGGTGCATACCTTGCACATTTTTATCAGAGATAGTGCTCGCCACTTTTTTGTCCATTTACACCCATCCATGTTTGTGGCTAGGTTGTTAAATGTCTAAAGTGCACAAGTACATTTTTGTATCTTTGATAAAAGTCCTTCCATCTTGATTTCAAGATCATCTTCACTGCATTGTGAGTCTGGTTCATCTTTCGTCTCTTCTTGAGTTGATAGTTTTGTTCGCATCCTAGATGCACAATCTTGGTACTTACATCGTATTCTCATTTTTATGAGAAAATGGTATAAGTCCCTTTATTATGTGGTTACGTTGCTCACATAATTAAAAACTCCTTGTTATACTTATCACTTGGTTTCAGTTTCGACGTCATCTAAGTCTTCTTGAAAAGTGTTGATAATGCCTTATATATATCGTAATAAGGTTGTCATGGTACTAACACCTTGCTTGCTCGGTTAATGTATCACGGTGACATTGTTATGCTATATCTATTCGTGACTTCCATTTTTAGAAGGTTTGGCTTTCATCGGCATTCAAACTAGTTTTAAGTATACCTTGTCAAGAGATTGTGTCAACATCACGTCAGTACTTAGGCCTTGTTAGATTCTAACTTGACCTACATATTGATATGGTATTATCACTATCTATTTTTAGGGCATAGGCTTGGTAACAACAAATTGAGTGATCATTACATTTAGGTGTGCATATGAGTGTTCCTTGATAAAAATGACTACATAACACTGCATCTAGGATACACTGTAGTATAGTTCAAACATCACCTTGAGTGGCTTGTAAAACCATACACTTAGGGGTCATACTAGCTACATACAAACGTCTGCTAGTAATGCCTAAAATCACAAAAATGGAAACCAAATCAAATGAGCATGACATAGGAGAAAACCCTTGAAACCTTCCCATTTAGCGGAAATAATTTAGCACCTCTCTTTTCTCAAGTCAAAGATATAGAGCTATTAATTGATCATAGTGGAGAAGAGTCAGACTCTTCCAGGAGAACAACAGAGGTTAGACCTAAATAGATTTGATGAACTCCTATATTATAATAAAGATCAAGTACTCGCAAGAGTCTTAGCATTAGGAGCTAAACTTCCGCAAGAGTGTGAAGAAGAAACAAAGGTCATTAACCCTAACCTAGGAGAATGAAGATTCATCTTAGACATAGATAACCCTTTTGATGTGGGATATGCTTCCACTTTTGGGCAACATAAGGCCATTTGTCGAAGGAGAACCATCATGAAAACCTCACTATAAAGCTTCACGTAAAGTGAAAATTGAGCGTAAAGCTTCCCCTCCTCCAAAATTTGATGAAGAAGAGGACCCCCTGGTTGAGGAGGAGATCCTCCAAAAATAGATCTTGAAGTTGAGCCAGAAACTAGCAAACCTAGGCTCTTCAAGAAGAAACATATACAAAGACAAAGACAAAAACAAACTTAGCGAGTTTCAATTTGATCCACACACATAGACTATACCTTTAAGGTGACTCAGGTACAAAGACCAATGTCACCTACTAAGGAGAAACTCATTCAGAAAGAGTTACAATCTATGAAAGATACACTTACTACATTACAACAGGGAAATGTAGGCCAAAATAGAAATATTCATATGAAGAACTATGCCCTTACCCCTTTGATAAGGACATGTTACAACAACCTTTCCCAAAACACTTTACTGTTCCCAAGTTTGATAAGTATAAGTGCAAAAGTGATCCTCGTGATCATATAAAAGACTTTTACATGGCTTGCCAAGAGGTCGCATATAGCGATAATTTCTTAATATGACTTTTTCCTCGCAGCCTAGGAGCCATGGGATTGGAATGGTTCTATAGCATACCCAAGGGCTCCATTACAATGTGGCCTGCATTAGTAGAGAAATTTGTAAGGCATTACTCCTATAATATGGAAAGTGACATCACAATGAATGATTTATGCAATACAAAACAAAAACCCAATGAGACATTTGCAGGATTTTTACAATGATGGCATGGGTTAGCCAGTTGTTTTCCTTGTGCATTACCGGAAAAATAGTTAGTGAGCATATTTGTTCCTAACTTAAACCTGAAATAGCCTTTCACTTACAAATGCATTGTGGCTCAAACTTGAAGAAGTCATAGAGAAAGGTAGTCAAATTGAGAAATCCCTCATTGCAAAAGGAATGCTTAAGTCTGTCATTAAAAACAAACATGAAGCCAAATCCACAGACAAACCTAAATTCTTCAATAAGAATAAACATGTTGTTGGTGATGGCATTACAGACTCAAGAGAGTCCAAGCCATATGAGACAAACCCACTTTTAAAGCTTTCACAAGGACCTCATCCCAAAGCACCTACAAAAATGTACGTTTACATCCTTAATGGAGTCCTTATCTACCATCCTAAAACAATTAGATGATGCAAAAATGGTGGAATATCCAACTACAATGGTACCATACCCAGAGGATGCTCCAAAACTCGGTTTGGTTCAAAGATCATGAATATTGTGACTTCCACCGTGTTAAAGGACACAAAACGGATAGGTGTTTGAGACTGCACCATTATATACAAGACCTCATCGAGGAAGGAAATATCATTGTGGATTCTCCCCCTGAGTCCAGGAAAGGTCCAAATGAAAAAATGGGTATTTACAAGGAACCTTTTCCTAACCATGGATAAAAAGAAAAGGAAACCAGATCAAGGGAAAACCTCCAATGACTATAGGATTGTTGCCTATGTTTACCCTACAAATGATAGTCCTTATGATTCCCTCATTGGATGTATTAGCTCATCTAATGAACAGATCAACACCATCTAGATTTTAGAAAAGAGTGCACACGTAGTAGGGACAAGACGTGCCCACTTAGTCATACAGATCTGTGCCTATCCCTCAGGAAGGTCAGTATAATTTAATAGATAGTTAGAGAAAACACCTGCTAGGATATCTATTCTGATCTCCTCAAGATCTCTAATGCCCATAAGAACATATTGTATAAAACTTTGCAAAATTTAGGGGTTTCACAGATGTAGACCCCACGAACCTTCAAGCCATGATTGCATGCCTAGACTCCAATGATCATATTACTTTTGATCATACTGCAATCCCGCATAACAACCCAGAACATAACTTACCCTTGTATCTTGAAGTGGTGGTTACCCGTCGCAAAATCAAGAGAGTACTTGTAGATGGGGGATCTGGTCTAAATATTTGCACTTTGAAGTTGGTTAAGCAGCTAGGCCATTCAAGAAATAGATCTGGGAGCTAAGACTATCACAATCATGGCTTATGACAATGAAGAAAGAGAATCAAGCGGGGACTATAGTGGTTCCCATGGAGGTAGGACCAACGTGTCATGACACAATGTTCCATGTCCTTGACTTGGACCTTCCATACAACATGCTCTGGGGCACCCATGGATCCATGCCATGCAAGCTATTCCATCAACTTTTCATCAAGTGCATCAAGTTATGTCATGAAGGTCAAGTGGTTACCATTTAGGTGACTCGGAACCATTCACACATTGTAGGGCATTACATTTTTTCTCGTGCAACTTATGAGTGTCCTTCTGCAGATGTAGTCATCCCCCTATAGACAGAAGCTATGAAAAATGGGTAGATTCAGAGTCCCTCATGCCTTACAATCAAGAATTTCCTTCATTGGTCAACCCATTCTCTTCATGGGAGGCAACATCAGCAAAATATGGCCCAGATAAGCCATTCACTCTTGAACAGGCTTTGTTGATATCAGACTTATCAGTATCCCCAAGACAAGGGTAAGCCTTATTTTCAGTTCAAGAGCACTCGCGAGCAATGTCCTAAACCATTGGAATTTTTTTCCATAGTGGTCTCCTATCTGAGGAGAAAATGTTAGAAGATCCTACCAACAGAGTGCTAGAAGGCACCATGGCTTCATGCAATCAAGCACCCCAGTACATCAAAGGTCCCCACATGATGTTTGTCATGGGCTATAGTGGGTTTGGATGTGGCATTAATGCACAAGGCTGGTTAGAGCCTATTCCCATCCCTTGTTTTAAGTATGATAAACATGGCCTTGGGATAAGGCCTCATAATGCTCTACCTTTTGAGAATGACGCCACCTCTTCTGAATGTGAGGATGTTTCATCTCATTCTGATAGTGACGTAGATTCCCAATGTAGCCTCTACGAGGATCTTGCCTCCATGAACCTATTCCCAAATTTTCGGTCCTTACCTTATCCGAATCCATTCCCTTAAACAAATATCAAGTAGCCCTTGTATATCCTAAACTCATAGATTGGGATCAACAACTTCACGTGCCCCTGGATTTCTTTGAAAATGATGAGGCATTTGCAGAGTTCATGGGACTCAGGGATTTTATCCCAGTTGGGGACCACAAGAAAGGATTTAAGATTCAACTAGACACATGTGCCTACTTTGGGGAAGAAGAAGAGATGTGTGGATGGTTGAATAAGAAGGTTGTAAATAAAGGTACAACCACTTTTGAGAAACTGCAAAAAGGATAAACGGAAATCTCACAAAGTGACAAAACTCTTTGATAAACTCGTAGATAAACAAAAATGAAGAGTCTAAAGATGAAGTGATTTATCCATTTAAAGATGATCATGAGCTACCACAGAGGTCGATCTTACTCTTTCCCCTGATCCTACATGGATGGAAGATGCTTCTAAAATGCTTGTTGAGGAAACAATCAACGTCAACATTGGCTCAAGAGGAAGACCTAGAATAATAAAGTTGGGAGCTTCACTCTCAGCTCAGGAACAAAATATCTTTGTAGAGCTCTTAAAAGAATATGTAGACATATTCGCATGGACATATGTAGATATGCCTGGTTTGGACCCAAGAGCTAGTTGTGCACAACCTCGTTGTGCACCCAGATGCCAAACCAATCAAGAAAAAGTTGAGAAAGATGCATCCTAAGGTGGCGCTCCTTGTCAAAGAAGAATTAGAAAAGTTGTTAGCTGCTGATTTTATTAAACCTATTGACTATTCAGAATGGATCTCTAACATAGTCCCAGTACAGAAAAATCCTATTGGCATAAGAATCTGCACTGATTTCCATGACATTAACAAGGCATGTCCAAAGGATGATTTTCCCTACCTAACATTGACATGATAGTTGATTCCACTCTTTGGTTATGAAATGTTGTCCTTAATGGATGGCTTTTTAGGTTATAACCAGATATGAATTGTAGAAGAAGATCAACATAAAACAACATTCATCACCCCTTGGGGAACATTTTGCTACAAAGTCATGCCTTTCGGGCTCAAGAATGTTGGGGCTACTTATCAGTGGGCCATGATAGTTATCTTCCATGATATGATAAGTGACATCATGGAAGACTATGTTGATGACATCCTAGCAAAATCCAAGAGTAGAAGAGAACACCCTGGAGTATTGAGGTGTATTTTTCAGCGTCTACGAGACTATAAGGTTCGCTTGAACCCTAAGAAATGTGTCTTGATGTTTTATCAGGAAATCTCCTAGGGTTCATTGTTTCACAAAGAGGGATTGAAGTGGACCCTGCAAAGGTTACGGACTATCACAAAATGCCACCACCTACCACTCTCAAGCAACTAAGGAGTCTACAAGGGAAAATTTAGGCAATCCATCGCTTTATTTCACAACTTGTGGATAAGTGCCACCCCTTTACCCATTTTCTCAAGAAAGATGTCACATTCAATTGGGGACTTGACTATCAAAAGGCCTTTGCATTACTCAAATAGTACTTGGCCAGCCCACCTGTACTCATGCCACCTACCCCAGGTGAACCTCTCCTCTTATACATTTCCACTACCTAGTTTTCTATTGGTGCATTGCTTTGCCCAATACAACTTAGACCATAAAGAGAGAGTAGTTTACTATCTCAGTCGCACCTTGATCAGCATACGAGTTGAATTACCCCCAAATAGAAAAGGCCTGCTTGGAGTTGTCTTCACATTCCAAAAGCTTTGCCATTATCTCCTGAACAATAAAACCAAACTCATATCCAAAGTTGACCCTCTCAAGTACCTTTTATCCAAACCTACCCTCACATAGGTTGAATGGCTAATTGGATCATTCTCTGAGTGAATTTGATATCGAGTTTGTGAATCAGAAGTCTTTAAAAGGACAGGTATTGGTTGATCAGTTGGCAGAAGCTCCTCTCCCAAGAATGGAACCTTTGTGCTTAGATTTACCAGATGCATCTATGATGTATATTGAAGAATCCATAGAATGGCAAGTCCATTTTGATGGATCTTTCACCTTCCATGGATCGGAGTAGGAGTGGTCCTCATCACTCCAACAGGTGATGTCATACCACGAGCATTCGGTTGGGATTCCCGTGCACAAATAACATTGCAGAGTATGAGGCACTCATCATTGTTGGCCTCAAGCTAGCTATTACATGGAACATCAGACAACTACGAGTCATTGGGGACTCTCAACTTATCATAAAATAGGTTAATGATGAGTACAAGGTTAAAGATGAGAAGCTTATTCCATATAAAAAGATGGTTGAAACCTTGAAGGAATATTTCACACAGGTCATATTTGAGCAAAAACCAAGGTCACATAATAGATCCGCGAGATGCTATGGCTACTATTGGGTCTCTCTTATGCATAGCACCTGAAGAAAGTAAGATGCCTTTCTTCATAGAGCATTTACAAGTGCCTGCATATGATATGCCAGAGTCATGTTTGGCATGTGAAGTTGTTGGTCCTTTATCCCCTTGGTATGACCCTATCTTTCAATACCTACAAGATGGCACTCTTCCACCAAGACATCACCCATTCTGAAAAGAAAGCCCTTATTCACCACATAGCCCATTATACCCTCCTAGGAGGCACCCTTTATCATCGTGGCTATGACGGGAATCTGCTTCGTTGTTTGGATGTTGTTGATTCTATCCATGCCATTAAAGAAGTACATGGTGGTATTTGTGGAGCGCATACTAGCGGCATGGTCTTAGCTAAGAAGTTATTGAGGGTAGGCTATTATTGGCCTACCATGGAATCTGATTGTTGTAACTTCATAAAGAAGTGTGAACTATGCCAAAAATATGGGAACTTAATACATGCGCCAACACAAGCCTTACAACCTATTGCAACACCTTGGCCATTCTCTAAATGGGGCCTGGATCTCATAGGGAAGCTCCATCCTTCTTCTTCAGATGGTCATACTCACATCATCACTACCACCGAATACTTTACCAAATGGGTAGAGGTTGTCCCTCTTACCTATGTCACCGGTGTGTAGATTTCAAAATTCATCATGAACCATCTCATATGTCGTTACGGGATCCCTTCGGCCATTATCACTGATAATGGTAAATCCTTCAAAAACAAAATGGTTAAAACCTTGTGTCAACATGCTTCCATATCCAACTCAAGTGGTCTACCCCTATTACCCTCAAGGTAATGGATAAGAAGAAGCCACTAATAAAACCCTTGTATGGATTATGGAGAAAATGGTCAGTAAAACCGGCCGTAATTGGCATCTATAGATACATCCCACCCTCTGGGCCTATCGTACTTCCATCCACACTCCTATGGGTGTGACCCCATATTCACTTGTTTATGGCACTGAAGCCATCATACCTTTGGAAGTGGAGCTTCCCTCCCTGAGAATATCTCTCAGAGACTATCTTGATAAAGATGAGGACTACAGAGTTGCTCACCTAGCAAGAGTTAGAACTATTAGATGAAAAGCGTATTAGAGCACTCAATCACCTAAAAGTCTATCAGAACAGAGTGTCCAAGGGATATAAAAACATCATTCATCGGGAATTTGATGTAGGAGATCTAGTTCTCAAAGAAAATCAAAAGAACACCATCAAAGACAGAGAGAAGAAAGGAAAGTTTGAGGCTAACTGGCTAGGTCCTTATGTAGTGATTGCAAAATATGGATCAGGAGCCTACAAACTTGCATATTCAGATGGTGAAGAGCTTCTAGAACCTATGAATGCCATGCACCTCAAGTAGTTCTATGCTTAAGCATGATGAGAATATCAGATAAGAACTAAAAAATAGAAAAAAAAAGAAAAAAAAGAAAAAAATGGAAAATTGAGAAAATAGTAAAGAAAAAAGCAGGTCGTCCACATGTGAAAACCACACAATTGTGGCGTAGTGGGTAGGTCTTTGAGTGAAAACTAGTTTTTGGCACTCAAGGAAGATTCACCAGATGCAAGTTACTCTTACGGTAGGATGGGTAATCATCACCACTTTTTAGATATGACTTCCTTTGCTAGGTCTAGGGACCCTACTAGAGCTACCTTTGTCATACCATGATCTGGTTTATTTTCTCTTATATCTGCATGAAGGACATTACCTTTGTATACTCCCATCTAACACTTGAGCATACCTTACACCATTGTCACCTTCTCGTACATACACACATGGCATTCTACCTTTTGTATATTCCCACATCACGCTGGGGGCATCCACACTTCTTTGTTCTTGTACATTGCTTTCAGAACATGACCTTGGAAAATACAAAAACATTTGGAAAAAGGATACACAAAAACCTAAACATCTGGAAAATTTCCTTTTTAGGATAAAGCTACATTCATTTCACAACGTTATCTTAGGGAAACCTAGACAACAATGAAGACCGTAGCTGTGAAAACTTATCTTTTTAGATAAACCCAAAAACATTAGAAAATATATCAATGTTGTCCCACAAAAACAAGGTAATGCTTTAATTGCTTTTAGTTGTTGGTTTGTATAGTTTTGATGTACTTAGTTTGTTGAATTGTTTGTTCTTTGAATAAGTTCATTTGCTTACCTTATATTGGATCTTGTTTGATTTGATTGTGTATGGCATTGCATTCATTTAGGAACTCTCATACTTGTGAAAAATTGTTGTAGGATTCTTTGTTTGTTATGTGCATCTATTAGAATTCATTTTACTTGCTTAGATTGAGTACCACTTTAATCTCTTGCTAGCATTTGCATGTGTTCGTTTAGTTGTATTTTGTTGTGTTGTTTGAATGTGTATATTTGTTTAGTTTTGTTAACTTTTGCTTGTGTGTTTTGCACAGTTGTTTGTTATCACATCTATCATCTATCATTTCATCACATTTCTAACATCATTCACTACATCATATATACAAAAATGCTAAGTATTACATCATGCATGTATGCTAAGCTAATCATCACATATCGTATCATCAATGGGGGCAAGAGGGGTTGCGCATAATCACAAATCTATCCCCCCACACCAATATCATCTAGTATCATCCCAAGTGCTAGAATAAAAACTCAGAAACATCTCATAAATCTAAAAACATGTGGTGTTATCTGTAGATACATCATCAATATGAAAGCATGAAACATACACATTTCTAAATCTAAGGTATGTCACATACATAAAGGAAAGAGAAATCATACATCATAATCAATCAAATATAATCATAGTATGGTATATCAAAATGTCCATATAATACATGTATAATTGTCCAAGTCAGTGCTCAAAATATACATCATCGATACAATATGCCATCTAAAAGGGCATGCATCAAAAAGAATCAAGCCTTCATCAAGAGGCATCATCAAAACAATGGTACATACAACTATACATCAAAATTGGCCTTCATAAGAGGCATGTATACAATACATCTGTACAAAAGGAGAAGTAAAGAGCTCAACCACAGCTCTCTCAGCCCTCCTGGGGCTCTGGGTCCATGACCTGGTCGATGGAAGAGTGGTGGATGTGATGGATGGACCACTGGGGGTACCACCTATTGTCTCTGGCTGGTTTTTGTCTAACCGAATTCTCTATGCAATGGGTTGCCAAACTGATCTAACTGAATGGCCTGATTTTCACCATGACCTAGAGCATGTCACACTCGCATCCGATTGCTAGAACGATACCACTCACTTGCTCTGTCGGGACTACCTGAAGTAGGTAGTCCTATAGTACAAAGCCTCACCACCATGGATCTCATGGCATCCCATATCAAATCAGCATCTCCAGAGGTGAGGGCTGCCTGTAGGGTGGCATCACGCTCACCTGTCACCCTGCCAATATCATCCTAAGCTTGTCTAGAGGCAGTGGCCTCTCGATCTCTATCTGTAGTGATAACCCACACCTGGGCTCGTGCCTGATCTCTCTGTATAATGTAGCCCTGTGACTATGCTGGGCATGGTCCCTCTGAGAAACAACCATCTGCACTGAGTCTAAGACTAGTGTAAAAGGCTCAATATATGAGCCCCTGTGTGGCCATCTCACGAATCGACTCTGCCATAGAGTACTATCGCTACCCTAGGTGGCTTGTGCTCTAGCTGATCTCGATCTCTCACTAATGGTCAAAATCTACACCTGAGCATGTGCCTGATCTCTCTGCTGTGAGGGCCTGTACCTATGCCCTAGCTGCATCTCTCTCTCTAGCCACCTATAACTACACAACAATTGTTGCTTGTAACTATTGCTGAAGGGCAAGCCAACTGTCACCATACCACCACCCTCTGGAGCATGAGGTGGCGGGCCCTGCTCTGGAAGTACCTACTGGAGAGGGGTGTATATCCCACTGGAATGCCTACTGGGGGAAACTCTATGTCAACTTCCCTGAAAACCTATCTCGGCTAGGCCTGGGGCCCTGTCCCTAAGGCTTGCTGCAATGCTTGGACCCTGTCCCCCCCCTGACATACCTGTGTGCGTGGGATCCCACCATCATCATCATCATCATCATCATCACTATCACCACCAATAACTCCACCCTCATCACCACTAGGAGGCCCCACTGGAGGGGCTCTCATGTCGGCATTATACGCCACCCTGGAAATAGTCAAACGACATGGAAGCACACCATGATACCATGGCCCATACTCGGGTGTAGTGCTCGGATCTCTAATTTGTCTCAGTGGCACCCACATAGCAGGTACCACCTATGAAAACTAGCCAGTGCTCTCATGACATGAGAAATCTATGGACCCATATCAAAATGCTCTCGGGCCCTATGAGCATACCATCTATCTAGCCTAGGAACATCCTGGGTAATGCCAAACTACCTCTGACATCGATCCACCCTGTATAGCTCTCGCATATAGTTGCGGCTGCCTAAGATAAAGTGCTCTACTATGGTAGTGTTGAGCTCTAAACCATCCTCGGGCCATTGGAAATGTCTATAAGGCCTCCAAACCATGGAAGCCTATCATAGCTCATCCAACTCACACCGATAGTGATATGCATCCCCATGTATGGTCACATCATCCCCTACTAGGGACCCAACCCATCGTAGAAGGCTCCTCGGGAGCCCAAACTCTCAAAACACCTAAGGGGTGACCAATGGAAATGTGATCCCACGCCCAAATCTGCAGCAAGTGAGCTGGTCCTACCATCTTCTGACGGTAGTAGGTAATCAAGTGAAGGTCCCAGTATAGATGCACTAAAATACACTGACCCCAATAGTAGGTCTCTCCCTCTACCAAACCACGTATCACTCCAAGGAGGCCGAGCAAAAATGAAGCACCGGTCTTGTCAGGGAGCAAGACTCCACTGATAAAGGCCATCATATAGACCACTACTCGGTCTAGCTAGATCATCGATGCATCATGATAATCTGATAGACATCCCACGCCGTGGTATCATCGGGATGCCGAACAACTCTACAATATATTGTTGAATGTCGGTCCAGCATGACTCGTAGTCTGGATAAGTTGACCCTGAATCGGGACCCACATAATGCACCATACGTCCTCCAGAGTAATAGTAATCTCCCGGTCGGGAGCCGAAAACACTGACTCTCGTTGTGCCATCGCTCTGCTATATTGTCAAGAGGCCATGATCTAATGTAATATATGGCATCTCGGCCACATGAGTCAATCCCATCACATATAGGAGGCTCTCTAAGGTCACTCTATCATCATCATCAAACTGTGCCTCTATCACTACTAAACCAACCATAGCGCTCACGAGTCTGAAGAACGGGTAATATACATGCTAAAATCAACACAAGTGTTAGGCACTTACTTATTTCTATCTATTTTTCTAAGGAAAAATGCTTCTTTAAATCATCTAACTTACTAATTATTCTTTTCTTCTACACTAATCTAGTCTATATTCTTCTATACTTGGCTATTTTACTAGCAAAGTTGTTTTTCCCCTTCCTTCTAGCACCTACGCGCCTCTTTTGGCACTGCGCCCTTTTCAGTGCATACGTGCCCTTATAAACATGTATGCACCCCCTCCATCTTCTCTCCATTTGTCACAGGCCACACAGAATGCATACACATCCCGGTGTGTGTGATGCCTACATTCCTTCCTTGCATGTGCGTGCATGCGCATGCCCATCCTCCTCCTCATCAATCGACACATGTGCCCCTCAACACGCCTACATGCCCTTGGTTCGATGCATGCACGCGCGCGTCCACTACTTTTTCCCTCCCGACAAGTGGTGCATGCGCGTATCCGCTATCAATGGATGTGTAGTGTCCATGTGTCCATGTTCATTTTGATGCATACGCATGCGTGTGCGTACCCATCAAACCGACGCATACACCCATGCACATGCATCAAAATCAGTCCTACCTACCCTAGTAAAACCCTAAAAAGTGCAATAAATGTGTAATTAACTAGGAGGGATAGGCCACTCATGTAGGGTCCATCCATTGGGTCCCACATGAACTCTTAGATGTGATCCACGCGTCTCTCTTGCTCGGTATTCTCGCCATCTCACTCCAGGGCTGTCGCTCTCGCTCGTAGTAAAAATTGCAAGAGCTCTGGTAGAAATGAATTGGTCGTGATTGATTTACCGACCCCGGGTGGGTATATTAACCCATCGCGATGCCCCTGGGGCATGTTTTCTCTCGCCGTGATCATTCTAACCTTCTTCTATCCGTTGTGATAATTATTTTTGTATTAAAATAATTATTTTTACTAATTTTCACACACTGGGGCACTTTGTGCCACCCTGCGGTTACTTCTCCATCGCACTGAAATAATTTACGAACCTTTCAAGCACCTTTTCCCACCTTTTCCTCTATTTTTCATCTTTTTCCCCATCGTGATAATTATTTATTAATTTATTTTAAATAAATTATTCTCGACCCATCTTTCTTCTTGTGGGAATATATTTGGCTCTCTGATAACCTCGCCTTCCCACTATCACCCTCATGTGTACTTTTAGAAGATCTTTGATCTTTTGAAATTCTTCTAACCGATCAAAAAAAAAAAAAAAAAATTAGTAAAACCATTTAAAAAACCAAAAACATTGAAATACTTCGAAAATGACCAACAAAATTGGTAAAACCGATCATCTATGGCTGAAATTGTGTCTATTGCATGGCACTCATCCCATATCTTGTTGATGTTTTCAAATATTTTGAAACAATGACTCGTGCATCATCTAAATCTTCAATCACCTACACAAGCTATGTTGCTTACTTCGTTTGTACTCTGGGGCACTATCAGTTGCCTGGTACTATTTTTGTCGTGCACATTGCTTTTTCACGGGACCCAAGTGTCCTCCATCTTTCCCCTTGCATAATACACCTTGCTTGGGGCATCATTCTTCACCCTTGTCATTTATCAGAACATTTGGGACTACATCTTGATAACAAAATATTTGTGCAACTATCTTGAACGTTGTTGGTTTAAGTGTGTGTGATTGTACTTATTTCCCTGTTAGGTGATATTGTTTATTTCTCGTATTGCATTGCATTCGTGTATGTTGCATGGAGTTGGTCATTTTTAGCACAAGATGGTTGTTTGTATCTTGGATTTTCATGTCATTTTATGCTTCCATCGCATGCTCACATTTTAATAAGGACCGATGAGGAGGATTCTAAGCATTATGATGATTATATATTGATGGCAATTGATTTGTGGATAGCTCAATATCCCTCTTTCTTCTTGTTTCTCATCTTCTCTATGCACTTTTCTTTCTATTGTTTTCTTTTTTGATCGTTGATCGAGTTTCTTCATCACCCCATCGACACTCGAGGGGGCATCCTTCATCCTTCATCCTATTAATTTTTCTTCTACCCCTTCAAAAAAATTCTACTCGTTTACATTTGTCTACTTTCTTTGAAGTGACGTATGGCTTACGTCACCCCAAAGAGGGGAAAATGTAGACACTGTAGTTTGATCAATGCATTATTATTCTTAATATTACACTAACTATTCTTCCCTTGCAAATTTATGACACTTCGTTAGTTAGATCTATCTAACTCCCCTCTTACGACACTTTGTTGGTCGTATTTCCTCTTATAAACTAATTAAATAGGTTATAATAACCTCTTCTTGGCTAATATTCCTTCTTTACCACCTTTATTAGCTCTCTAGAGTATCAATCCACTTTGTTGGATTGATTAAGCCTTTCAAGAAGCCCTTCAGAAACCTAATTTCTCTCTCAGTAAGATTAATTACCCTCTAAACATGGTTAGCTAGTCTTAACCATGGTCAATCTCTTCTAAACATAGTCAAACCTCACTTAGACTTGCTAAAAGTGCTTTTTGGACTTTAGCATTTGTCCCACATGCACCCAAATCTCCCATTTTCCCAAATGGAAAACTATAAATAGGGCTAGACCCCCTCCCTCATTTTCTAAGAATTCTCTCTTCTTCCTAGCACAGATTATAGTATTTTGTTTAGGCTTTAGATTGTATTTCATTTTCTTCCATTGAGCTAGTAGCATTTGCTTTTGTATTTTATAGCACAAATATGGAGTAAAAGGGAAGAACCATTGGCCTTGAAGCCATTAATGGGGAGATCTCTTTCTCTTAAAACACATAACTGAATGCTTAGATCCTCTTAGGTTCATTATTTCAAGCTTTCAAAGAATAGAGGTTAGTTTCATTTGCTTAGTTTTCTTGTTTACTTCAAATTAATGTATGCAAAGAAGAAAACCTTGCTCATTTCTTATCAGATGGTCCATTGATCAGTTTGTTAAAAGCCTTTGGGGTTTCTTTAGAGATTCTTACCCCAAATCCATGGCTTTAAAAACAATTTGATAATTAGTCACATGATAGATGGGAATATGAACAATATTATAGTTGTAAATAATATAACATGGGAATATATTATATTTGTGAGGAGTACTACACAAGTTTTTATTGGTGCTCAAAAAGGAACACTTAGACTGCGGTATATGAAAAATGTTCTTTTATGGCTCTATGTATTAAATTGGTGTTGGTGTAGGTGTTATAATGATATCCCCAAATGAGAAAAAAGGCATTCTATTTCCATATGCTACAATTAAACTACACAAACAATGTTGCAAATTATGAATATCTTATTCAAGCTCTTTATATTACCATAAAGAAATGAGTCAAGAAGATAACAAGTGAGGTGATCATTAAATAGGTTAGATTAAAATAAACTGCCAAAAATCCATTGGATCTCATCAAAGCATTTTATGCCTTCAATATCCAAGTAATTTTAAGAAATAAAATGTAGGGACATAAAAATGGATGTTGTTGGTGCTCATTTTGATCGACCTAAGGACCTCATCGAAATTTGTACATGAAAATTAAAGCTCCTTATTCAACCTTGTATCCTTGAAAAATTATCTCCATTGGCCGGTGTTTAGGAATGATAATTAGATTGCCACTTTTATCCAATAATAGGCCCATTTATTAGAAGAGTTCTGCAACCTAAATTGTAACAAACATATGATGATCAAGTAATTCATTTGAAGATAAGTATTCTTCCTAAGGTACTTATTAAATTGGAAAGCATGTTTAATTTTGATGATTAGTACAAGGGAGAGGAGAGGATCTTAGTAATAAATATGAAGATTTCCAAGAATTCTTTATTTATCTTGAAAAGTATCTCAAATTAGGAAAGTTACGTAGTCCTTATCAACATGAATTTTTTACAAAAACGTAGAGTTTGGGATTTATCTCAACCCCAAAAAGTATATCTTTTGCTCCTTAGAGGAAATATTTTTGGTCATCTTTTCTTGAAAAATCAATTATCCATTAATTTTGATAGGTTATTCATCATTTTTTTGTCACTACTACATCATAAGAAAAATTATAATCTCTTAGGAAAGATCAATTTTGTGAGGAAGTTAATTACAAACTTTACGACCATTTTCAAGCCCATCACATGCATGTTGAAGAAGGACACATAATTAAGTTAACACAAAATGGAAAATATATCTTTGATCTCATCAAGAAATCCATTTCTCAAGCCCCAATATTAACCATTCAAAAATTATAGCAGAATTCATCCTCAATGTATTAGATAACCCACACAAGTATAACTACAATTCTCACTTCGTAGAATAATTTTTTTGAGACACCCACCAATTTTTCAAGCCAAATGTTGAAGGATTATGAAGTTAAATATAGCTTCATCGAGAAGAAAAACATTTTTGTCCTCAAGGCCCGAAAGATATTATAACATCTCATATCCAAAAATAATATTATAGTATTCATCATTTGTTTGAGCATCATAGGCTACATAATGGGAGGTGAAATCACCGCCAAAAGAGTTGTTTAGATCACTAAGATCACAAAATTTGACATTGAGATCAGAGATACTAACTTATAAGAGGAAAAAAATCTAGCACTTTTGTGAATATTTGGACAGCTCGGATGAAGTTTTTGTGCCCATGATGATCAACCACTAAATAAGGAAAATGAGCCTAATCAGAATCAACATATAGTAATATATATCTCAACTAGAGATTATCCCATAGGATTTGATAGAGTTAAAAGAAGACATTTTAGAATCCAAATTATCCCCTATCGTTAATCAACAGTTAATATTTATGAAAAATAAGGATGACATATTTCTTAGGTGTATTGAGCCAAAGGGTGTGGAGAAAATATTGAGAGATTTCTATTAAAGATTCTCGAGTAGTGATTTAATTTAATTTGAATTAAATCTAATATTGCAGAGTAACTAATGTAATAAATAATGTATAAATGATAAAATACATAATGAAACAAGAAAAATAACATGTAAAGTATGAAACGCTAAGCAAGAGATGGAGATAGGAAGACTTAGATGATTTTCAAGTGAAAAGAAGTGATCTAGGATGGAGAAAGTGTTGAAAATACTGTATACAAGGTCATCATTGTTTGATCTAAATTTTGGAACCTAGAAGCAGACGGACGGGGGTGCCTGGGTAAGGTAGAGGCACTTAGGTGCTTTGGTGACTGGTATTGGGAATTGGTGATTTGTGCAAGAGATTAGGATCTGCTTTCATTTGTGTCAGAAGGTTTTCATTGTTGATGGTTGTTAGTAGATTGATATTCTTTCCTTGATCACCAAATGTACCTACAACTGAAAAAGAGAATTTCACCTATACATACCCATAAACCATATCAAATCTTAAAAATAAAATGTATAATAGGGAACCAAACTGACGTCAACGGTTTCCCCAAGAGTAAACTTATGACTGAGCGCTACACTACATCTTAGACTCCATATAGTTCTTGTGTGTGTGTAGAAATAATGCCCTAAGATGCCCTTGTGCAAGTTACATTTGATAGTGGGTGTAGCTAGAATGTAGCAATATAATAGTATGTTTCGATGGAATAAAATAGACTCACCCTTACTATTATGTATATGCAAAAGTATGTATCCCTTGTCCCTTGAATGGATGCTAGATGTATGCCTTTGGAGTGTTTTAGTGCCTTTAGAATGCAAACTTAGGTGATGATAGTAATGCTTAGTGCTTAGTCCTTGATTTTAAACACATAACTATGTATTTATATGATTTTTTTTTTTGAATTTCATAATTGAAAACTACAAGGAAGACCCATAAGTAAAAAAAGTATGCCCAAAATATAAAAGAGACAGAAAAAGAGTTATTAAGGTAGGAAAAGGTTAGGGGTGCCCAAGAGGGACATGAGTGCACTGGGACGCTAGTGTATGCCGAAGTGATAATATTTAAGTAAGTTGAGTTTCAACTATGATGTAGGGTGTGTAAGACCAAATATAAAGAAAAAAACAAAGAAAAGAGGCCAAAGACAGTTGTCAACCACTAATTTTATTTCTTAGGAATCATGTAAATGCTAGCATGCTTTTAGGACCTAGAAATGTACCCAAGTGTATGATTTTGTGTCTACATTTTCCCCCATTTTATGTTGTTGAGTGAATAATTGATTAAAAAAAGTAGATAAGAGATACGTACCTTATAATCCTGTAGAGTGTGTGGAGAATAGTGTACCGAGTGGAAAAGTGAAGCATGGAGACTAGGAAAGGAAAGTGACCCTAGGGGTGAAGCATATGTGTTGCTTGTACTTGTTGTTGTGATTGTATTTGTTGTTGTAGGTTGCTTCTTGTTGTGTATTAAGGATAAACTTGTAAAATAAGAGAAAAAGAGTATTCAAATTCCTGTATATGAAAAATATGAGAAAAGTATGCAAAAGTATGTAAAAGTGTGTAAAATTAGTAGTAAAGGAAAGTGTGCACTTGATGTAAAAGAGTGTAAATGATAGAAATGTGTCCTGAAATGATGTGAAGAGTGATTTATTTGGGAAATCTCACACCGATGGTGATTTTTCTTAGCAATCTCAAGCAAGTGAGATTTTTTAGGGTGATATCACGCCAAGAGTGAGTTTTTTGGGTGATATTACGCCAAGAGCGAGTGTTGGGGAGAGAGTTATAGCTTTAATATCCTTCCATGACTCATCCCAATAAGTACCATTGCAGATGGTACATCTCAATTTGTTCTAGTTTTTCCTTTTGTTTTGATTGTTTTGGTTGTTCCTTTTGTTCGATTGTTCGAATTAGATCGAATCATTTTGATTGAAGGAGATAACATGCATTATGTAATCAAGGCATGTTCTATAAATTTAGAAATAATCAGAAGACTTCCGTGAACTTTGCTAATATGAGAAGATAACTATTTCTGCCCCCAAGACATTAGCACCCAAGGGAGGACAAAGGTGCCTAGGTGATACTATATGAGTCTAGGCACTGGTGTCTATACTCTATTTAAGGTCCAAGTTGGTTTTTAGACCATTTTATGACCGTGTTCCTATGTTGTTCTCATACTGTGGTGACCTAAAATGTAGCATTGAGTTGTTGTAGGCATGATTTTTTCACCCAATGTATGCCCTCATTTGTTTGGGTGCATGGGACGATGGTAGGAGGATGTGGACCAAAGGAGAGGACCTGATTTTGTTCTGAAGTAGATACCTATAGGGGGTAGGGGATGTGCATGGTAGAAACCAAGGCACATGCAACAAGAGTGGGCTTGAAACATGTGTTAATGAAAGTAAAGCATGTAGAAAACAATGTAACAAGTAAGTGTGCAAACAAGATAAACCACGAAAAATGGGCTTCAGACATGGGACATCACTCACAATGTCACAAGACAATCAAGGAGGAAGTTCCAAAAGCATACAATGAGCATACAAGACATAAGGCATAACCCACAAACAATAACATATAATGGAAAGAAAAATCAAGAAAAAACGTGTCGAGAAAAGCATAGAAGCATATAGTCATGCAAGGCCAATGCTACATATGAAGCACCTGTTAGCATGTTAGAAAGACAAATAGTATGTCAAAATGTGTATACAATAACGAAATGTAAAGTGATAGAAGTGAGAAGTAATGAAGAATGTAGCAATAGAACCTGTGTAGTATGTCGTAGTAGTGGAAGTAGATACCCCTAGGAGCCTCAGTGGGATTGGTAAAAGGTACAGTGCAAATATCATTGCAGCGTGTAAGAACCTATAAAAATATGTATTCACCTTATAATACCAATTGAATGTTTATGTGTATATATTTATAATCATAATGACATACTATGAATCCATCTAGTATGGAAAACAAAGTGTAACATGTAAATAGAATAAGCCTAGCAAGAGTAAATGAAACCAAGATATGCAAATGTTGTGTATGAGTATGATGGTGAGGTATGTAAAATGTGAAGATGATAGGAGAAGTGTTCCCCTAGTGGATGTGTATGAGATGAGGTTCAATTATAGGGACCCTCAACAGTAAAAAATGAACCATAGAACAAGATTGTGTCATTGGGTAATGTGTGTGTTGTGCAAATAGATGCTAGAAAGATGTACCCTGAAGCACAAAACATGAAATGTGTAGATGATGTGAGGTTATTTTCAGAATTATACCCTCGGTAGTCGAGTATAAAGTGTGGAACTAGAGTGCCGATGGTAATGACGATACATGTGTGTATCAAAGAGTGTGAAAATGTGTAAGAATATTAGGTATTGTGCACGAAGCACAAAGTGTAGCATTAGATGCTAAATACAACCGGTAAGAATGGAAGGGGAGAGCTTGATGCCCCCAAGTGGGTGATGGGAGGATTATCAAGAAAATCATCTAGGAGATCATTAGTGTCGGGATCGTAACCAATTGGATCTAGATTTTAAACTTGACAGAAGTGGTTTGGGGTTGACCATATAAATATCCGGTTCGGCATAAATTGTACATTCTCATAGCATATTTTTCATCAGTAAAAGGAGGTGAGGAAAATCATGTGTATACCACTTAGTTATATTTTGAGTATAGCTAAGGAATGAATCATTGCATATAGAAACTTTACCAAAAGGCATTGGAAATGAGATATCAATGTGATTAGGATCCGAACACCCCAATGTAGTTAAGCAAAGATTTTCCAAATGCGAGTGGAGAGGGTTGAGGAGTACGTGTGACGAAGACTAATAGATGGAACACACAGAGGCCATAAGCAATGGTAACAAACACACATTCATGATATAGGTGAGGAGAGTGAGGCAGGGGCATGAGATCAACATTTTTTAATCTGAGGCATGCCAAGCCAACATGTGTGCAAATGGTTTTAGAGAAATTAGGGTTGAACAAAATATGATGCCAATAAGAGTCATGTATAAAGAGAGTGCAGTTCTAGGGATCATGGTGTGGTATAAAATGTGTTTGGGGAGATGTAGTAGGAAATAAGGTGTCTAATGTATGGAATTTTCCCTAGAAAGGTGTCATGGAATTAGTGGAAGGAGGAGTTTTTTGAAATGATATTCACCAAGGCCAATAGCGAAAAAATTATCCTAAAAATAGGATTCATCTATTTCAATATGAGTAAATTTAAGATTGCACAATGTGTCATCATTAAGCTCTATGACATCAACCTCATCATCAGAATCATTAGTGTTGGCATTATCTTGTTGGATAACATTATCAAGGATATTGGTAGGGATGGAGCCAGATGTAGAATTGAGAGGAGCCATGATAGGTGGGGAAGTAGCATCCATAAGGGTAGACATGGTGGGTGATATAATATTAGAAGTATGGGTAGGAATGGAAATAATTCATGTAGAGGTAGCAAAGGGAGTAGGAGTGCTAGATTGACCAATATCGTATGTATTAATATTGTGATATGGAATAGGTTGTGATGGAGGAATGGGCATGGTGGTGATGGGGTCTATACGGGAAAACTTGAATGGGTCAGGGTCAGCAATAATGGTATGTTCATAACCATCATGTAGGAATTTAATGCACCTATGAAATATGGAGGGAACAACATGCATTACATGAATCCATGGTCTACCAAGTAAGAAATTGAATTGAAATGAGGCGTCGATGACAAAGAACAGAGTAGGAACGATTTTAGGCCCAACTTGTAGAGGTAAGGTGATAGTGCCCATACATGTGTGATTAGTGGAATCATAGCCACGAATGAGAGTAGAGGATTTATTGATTAAATGATAAGAAATTCCTATTTTCTTGTGGAGGGAGAGAGTACATAGATTTATAAAATATCCATTATCAATAAGTCCATGTTTGATATAAATAGAGCCAATAGTAGCAATGATAAACAAAAGTGCAAAGGGATTGTTAGCAACAAAGGGAGGGATATCCTCATCACTAAAATATATAATATGTGGTATATTTTTGAGGGATTGAATGATATGGGAAAAAGAAACAGGAGAATTATTACTTTCAATGTGGATGGAGCAAAGGCGGCCTCTAAAATATGAAGACAATCGGGTGCACTTCTTAAGAGACTATAGAGAAATATTTTGGCTTGTATATTCTTAAGTTTCTCGATGATGTCATAAATTTTAGAGGTGTTAGTAGGAACTCGTAGATGTAATAGGTGGAACTCTAGAGATAGGTGGAGATGTAGGAGGATGAGTGCGGTGAGTGGTGACTACATTGATGGTTGGATCAGGTATTGGAGTAATAAAGTGGGGATGGTGTTGAGTATGGACCCGCATAAAATTAGTAGTGGTGGTAGCCATGCCAGAAACCTTGGTTGGAGTATAAGAAGAATACGAAGATTTATCCTGAATTGAGAAGAAGGGGAAAATTATGATGCATTCTCGAAGGTTGGGTTAGAGCAAGAGGGTTCACCAAATGATTTAATTTAATTTGAATTAAATATATTATTGCATAGTAATTATTTTTAAAAATAATGTATAAATGATAAAATATAGAATGACCCAAGAAAAATAACATGTAAAATATAAAACCCTAAGAAAGAGAGGGATTTAGGAAGACTTAGTTGATTTCCAAGTGAACAGAAGTGATCTAGGTTGCAGAAAGTGTCGAATAGACTATAGACAAGGTCATCACTACTCTATCTAAATTTTGGAAACAGGAAACAAATATGGACAGGGGTACCTAGAGTTAGGCAGAGACACATGGGCTCTCATGACTAGTCCTTACCACTTTGGTATTTGTGTGAGAGATCATGGTTTGATTTCATTTATGTCACAGAGGTCTTTGTTGTTGATTCATGTTGGCCACTTAATATTCACTCCTTGATCATTTAAGGTACTGTAACTGTAAAAGATAAGTTCACCGCACATACCCATAAAAACATCAAACTTAAAAGGAAGATGTAGAATGGGGAGTCAGACTGACCTCGATGGTCACATCGAGAGTGAAATTATGATTGAGAGTTGCACTACATCTCAGAATCCATGTAGTTTTTTTGTGTGTGTAGAAATGATGCCCTAGGATTCCCTTGTGCAAGTTGTACTTGATAGTGAATTGTAGCTAGAATGGAGCAATGTCATGGTATGTATAGATGGAATAGAATAGAATCCCCCTTCCTATGCTATTTATGCATAATGATGCAGCCGTTATCCTTTTAATGGGTGCTAGATGGATGCCTTTGGAGTGCTTTAGTGCCTTTAGAATGCAATCTTAGGTGATGATAGTAATGTTTAGTTCTTGGTCCTTGATTTTGAACACATAACTATGTATTTATATGATTCCCTTGTTTGAATTTCATAATTGACAACTGGAAGTATAACCCATAAGTGAAAAATATGCTCAAAATATGAAAGAGACCCAAAAAGAGCGAGTAAGGTAAGAAAAGGTTAGGGGAACCCAAGAGGGACAAGAGCGCCTGAAAGCCTTTGTTTTCCTAACTAGGTGTTGGTATCTTAAGTCATAAAAGATAAGTAAGTTAAGTTATGAATGGGATGTAGGGTGTGTAAGACCAAATATAAAGAAAAAGACAAAGAAAAGAGGCCAAAGATAGTTGTCAACCACTAGTTTTATTTCTTAGGAATCATGTAAATGCTAACATGATTTTAGGACCTATAAATGTACCCAAGTGCGTGATTTTATGTGTACAAGTAGTCACTCTTCTCCGCAGAAAATAACCATGAATATCATGTAAAATAATTACTAATGGCCTACCATGTTTCATTTGTAAAAGATCTATGAGTTGGTAACATTTCATATTTGCAAATTTCCCTATTCCTCCTTACCTCATCACATTTTTCTCCATGAAAGTTTCATAGACTTATTCAATTTTTAGATCTCTTCTTGTTTTATTTCCCACACTCACACACATAAATATTTGAAAGTTGATTACTTGGATTTTTCTACTCCTATACACAACCACAAACTAATAAAATACATAAAAATTCTAACTACCACACTTACTTGAATATGAAAAATCTTACACAAATTTTTGTAACAAAGTAAATTATTTATGCTTTCCTTCTAATATGCAACTATGCATTATAGGCCTTAGTCCTACATCTATTGACCCTCCTTGGTAACACATTTTCTTATAACTACTACAAGATAATTGTGCGTTGTTTTGTTATATGATGAATAATATAAGTACCTTCCCACTAAATGTGTAATTTTCTGGGTGTTCTTTGAATATGCTCTCATACACTAGCACCATTTTCTCTATTTGGAATTATTTATTGCTAATATTTCTATCATGCCAAAAAAATTGGATTTTCTTATGTGCCTCTTAAATTCATTATGTAGTCATTTTGAACATTCTTCCATTTTTTTCCAATGAAGGATTCTATTATATATATATAATTCATCCCCCACCCATGTTATTATGGAAATATAAAGTATTGACATAATGTATCCCCTGGGGTAATTGCTTTTATTCCATACACAAATTAGAATGTAGTTTATCCTTAAATATGCTTATATTTTGTCCTATAGACCCAAAGTACCATTGGTATTCTATCTTACCAATCATCCCTTTGCACATTACACATATTTGTGAGAATTATTTCCAAAACACTATTGGTGGATTTTTCTTATCCATTTACTTGTGGATGATATGGTGTACTTTGATGGTGCATAATCATGAATTGATATGTTATAATCTTAATTGTGTCAAGAAAATGATTTCATTGGTCACTTATTATTTTCTCGCAGAAAAGCATACCTTGCTATGATATATTTATATAATAATATTGGTTATATCCTGTGTTGCACAATTTGGTGTTGTTGCACCTTCAAACCATTAAGTGAAGTTATCTAGTGTGGTGATAATGTATCTAGTACAATACCTTCTAGAATGTGGATGGATTGGTCTCATAAAATTTATCCCCACTATTCAAATTGTTGTGTAACTACAAATGGGTTAAGTGGCATTTCATCCCTTTGGTTTATTTTCCGTATTCTTCATAAAACATCACAATGTTTCACAATATGATGCGAAACTTGAAATAATGTCAGCCAACAAATTTTACTTTGAAATTTATTTTTTGATCAATTCCCATAAAAGTGATAATCGGAGAAGCACCATGGATCTATTGGTTTGAAGAATACATAAGTGAATGATGCGAGACTTGAATTATTCCAAGACAAAACAATGTAAGCATACAAAACCGCAAATTACAAAAATTCAAGAGAGATAATTTCAATAAGACAAAAATAACTCCAACTCGGTATGAATAAATAGAATAATGCAACAAATGTACATATAAGAGGTGAATGTGCAACCTCCTCCTAGAATAATGGCAATATCCACCTAGAATAGTGGTAACCAACAACTAGAATGGTGTATTTAAGTGGTGACTAGTACTTATAATAATGTAGTCAAGTGGTAACCAACATCTAGAATAGTTTATTCAAGTGCACACATGAGAAAACATATCCCATAAGTGTAAGGAAACTCAGTGAGGTGAATTATCCTGAGTAGGATAATACAAATAAAGTGAGGAAAATATATCATATACTAACACCCCCATAAACACAACTTAGGTGTGCAAAGTGAAAATGAAAGTGGTTCCCGATAATAAGGCTTGATGAGGAACCCATGTACAATGCAATATCTCATAAGATAGAGTAAAAGGAGAAACCCCAATGGGAAAATCTACCCCCAAAAAGAGAGACACGAAGAAGAGAA
This sequence comes from Taxus wallichiana var. yunnanensis, assembly GCA_018340775.1. Taxonomy (NCBI): domain Eukaryota; kingdom Viridiplantae; phylum Streptophyta; class Pinopsida; order Cupressales; family Taxaceae; genus Taxus; species Taxus wallichiana. The sequence goes on along the minus strand of CM031243.1, from coordinate 678,310,858 downwards.
AATGATAGAAGGCCCCCTAAAGATGACCGCACCCAAAAAATATCTCGTAGATGAATGAAATTGCTCTCGGTGAAAGGTTTGGTGAAGATATCAACAACCTGCTCTGAAGATTGGTAGAATATAAAATCAATGACCTACTCAAGAATGAGCTCCCAAATGAAGTGCATGTGAATCTTAATGTGTTTGGTCCACTGATGAAGGACCATATTCCTGCATATCTATATGGTGCTTTGGTTTTCACAAAAGATGACTTTAGGATGCTTGAATTGGATACCAAGCTCAAAAAGAATCCCCTGAAGCCAAATAGCCTCAGTAGTTGCATTAACAACTCCCCTGTACTATGCCTCTGTGGATGATAAAGAAATACCATTCTTATTTTTCTCAATCAACTAATAGGACCCGAACATAACGAGAAACTATAACATGAAGTGGACTTACAACCCTCGTTGTCGCCAAATGAGACACCTATAATTATGCATGAACAATTTAAATACTTAAATTGTGCTAATTATCTCCTTTCCTACAAATTGGTGACATATCGTCAATAGCGCTCATCTTCTCTTCTATCATCATTAATTAATTACAATAAGTAATTAATTAAGTCTTATATTCAACAAATACCCTAATTAACAACCTTCCGTTAATTAATCCTTCCTTCTATCTAAACTAATTAATTATTATTAATTAATTAGCTTCCCCTTTCATTAAACCAATAAATCATTATTTAGTTGATTTAATCCCCTTCTATAGTCTAAATCATGCTAATATTCCTCTAAAAAGCTTTTATAAGCTTGCACATCTATTAATTAATCATCTTGATCAATTAATAAACCCCCTTTATCCACATGAGTCACTAAAGGACAAGCTAAACTCTCCTAAAGTTAACTCAACCCTATCTAAACCCCCTTATCCACAACTAACTCAACATCTCTATTATCCCACATGCAAAGGGATGTAGAGATTGCTTTATCCATTGGGCTATATAAAGATCCCTCCTCCTACCTTTACACTTACACCTAATTCCTTGAGAAGACAAAAGCAAAGCATATAGAAAATACACTATAAGCCTTTTGTTATTCTTGAGAAATTCACCATTTGAAGAGCTAAGCCTCATTTCTTGCATTTTCTAGCCAAGTGCTTGGGTCATATGGGAATAATCAAAGTGGTCTTGTAGCCATGCTTTGATGAGCTCCCATTCCTAAGTTCTTGGAGATCAAAACAATCAATTTGATTTCCATGGAATCTACATAGGTCCATTTGCTTTTGTTGGTAATCTAGAGAGTAGAGGTTTTGAATACTTTAGCATGCTAGTTTGATCTTAGTTCAAAGTTAATGCATTATGCTTAGTATTGATCTTGTTTAGCTCTTATCTTGATGGTGCCTAGATTTTGACTTAGCTTTGTTATAGAACTATTTAGGTGGTAGTTCTCATTCATCTAACTTAGCTTAAGCAAAAATACATGCACACACCAACCCAATCACGAATCTATGTAGCGAGACCAAGTCAATATCTGAACCAACCTTGTAGTGAATCCCATAACTATGTGAGCCCTGAATATAGTGAAAAATACTCTTAGAATCTTTCCAATTTAGCTCATGGGGTTCTTGCATGAACCTTGAAACAATATCAATGACATATGATATATTAAGTAAATAAGGCTTCCAACAAGTTGTCGATACAAAGTAACATCAACCAAGGGTGTGGAACAATCAGCCTCAAGCTTGACTCCAGATAAGAAAGGAGTTAGAGATGGCTTGTAGTCAGCCATGTGAAACCGAACTAGAAGATGAATGGAGTACTTGGGTTGTGTAAGTGAAATCCTTGAATCAGACTATGCGATCTCAATTCCAAGGAAGTAATGCATTAGACCCAATTCAGTCATGGTGAATCTATCTTGAAGAGTTGTCTTCACTGTGAATATAGCAGCGGATGAAGTATTCCTAATGATCAAAAGGTCATCAAAATAAAGTAATAATATCAGTAATGAATCATCCCGTCACAATAGATATACATTGGGATATGAATATCACCGAGTGAAACCATAAGCTAGGAGGAAGGAATCCATCTTGGCATACCAAACCCTAAGGGCCTGTTTGAGGCCATAGATAAATTTCCTAAGTCTGCAAACTAAGGATGAATCATGATTAATTCTCCATGTAGATATCCTTTAGTAGGTCTTTGTGAAGAAAATCACTCTTCACACCCATCTGATGCACACTCAAACCATGTGTTGCGGCTAAAGAAAGTGTGAGTCTAATCGAAGTCATCTTGGCTATGGGTGAAAAGGTCTCTGAGTAGTCTATGTTGGCTACCTATGAAAAACCCTTGGCTACTAACTGATCCTTGTACTTATCAACTAACCCATATGTTACAAATTTGGTCTGATATATCCATCGGCATCAAACCATCTTCCCTCCCTTAGGAAGTGAAATCAAATCCCAAGTGTGATTACTTATTAAAGAATGATATTCCTCACTCATAACACTATCCCACTCGGGTATGCTTGATGCCTCTCAAATGTCTCGTGGATATGTCATTGAAGCATAGAAGGCATGTTTCCTACTTTGATAGTTTTCCCAAGTACATATGTCATCCTATGGATCCCCTACCCAAGTGCCTGCACTCTGAAGTGTCTTCCTAGCCCAAAGATGGCCTAAAGTGGGTGATCCATTTGTTGAATCTAATCCTATGAAGTATGGTTATAAGTAGATGTGGATGAATCCTTATTACTTTTCTCACTATCAAAAATGGAAGAAGTAAAAGATGCTACCTCAAGAATCTACTATGAATGGTTTGAATCCTCAAATTTGCTCATCAAAAGCGATTGAATACAAATTAGATGAAGAAACATCAAGTAAAGATTCAAAGGTGGGAATATCCCAAAATTAACACTTCTCTCGATGAAAAACTATGAGTAGTAGGATGGATAAGTATATAGACCTTGATCCCCACTTAATACCCAATAAAGATGCAAGGTTTAGATTGAGGCTCCATTACATTGCATTTATTTTTTGAATTACATGTTGTTTGGTGATCGAAGACCCTCAAGTTATTAACTTCATGTTTCCTATTGTGTCAAACATCAAAGGGAGTTATACCTTTTAAAGCTTTGTGGGGAACCTAGTTTTGTATATAACATGCACAATTGATGGCTTCTACTAAAAATACGGAGTCAAATATTTAGAGTGGATCATATAGTTTTCCATCTCTTTCAAGGACCTATTTTTGTGTTTTATCATATCATTCTATTGAGGAGTGTAAGGAACTGTCCATTGTATATCAATACCCTATGTGATGCAAAACTTCTCAAATATGTTACTAACATACTTCCCCCCATTATTTGTTCAAATAACTTTGATGATTTTCCTAGATTGATTCCAAGGTAGTGCTTTTAAGACCCAAAAGTAATCAAGCACTTCATATTTTTGCATAACGAAGTAGACCCATGCATATCTGGAAAATTCATCTATGAATGTGAGAGCATATTTGGCCCTAGTAAAATAAGTATGGGGAAAATCCCTATGACATCATTGTGAATCAACTCTAAAGGTTCTAAATCTCTCTAATCTTTTCCCTTGTCAACTTTCCCTTCAAGGTGTTTTCCAAGAGCACAACCCTTGTAAATTCCCTTTGAGAAATGAACTCTAGGCAATCCTATAACCATGTCATTATGACTAAGCTGCTCAACGTAGCAGTAGTTAAGATGGACATACCACTCATGCCATAATATACTAAAGTCCATTTGAATGTGTGAGCAATGCAATAGGGGAAACATTAGGTGAAAAATGTGAGAATGTATATAACCTAGCATGGTGATCTTCCCTTCCCACTACAACTCCCTAATATATACCAAATCTGAATCAAATAGGACTCTCACACCCTTTCTCCGTATGAGTCATCTAATACACTAATAAAATATTAGTTAAAAGTGAAGGTATACTAAGAACATTTGTGAATGTCCCACCTTCGAATTCAATGGACCCTCTCCCCGAAACTCTGTGGCTAGAATATCATCACCCTAAGTGATGGAAGACATGTTGCAGGGCTCTAAGGAAGAAAACTCAACTATGGTGAACCCGTATGGTGTGAATCATTAGAATCTATAATCCACAAAAGAGTAGATGAGAATGTAACTACAACTAGTACCTTTCCATTATTTTTCTCCTTACCTTTTTTCTTTTCCTTAGTATATTTTTGGGTTGATGAAGACTATTTGATAGATTCAAGGACCCATATATTGTTCTTCTCAAGGAGATGACTGGGGTGGTCAATCTAGTTCTTCATACATTTTTTCTCATCGCGCCCAAGTTTCTTGCAATAAGCACACTTAATATTTTCCTTCTTAGGCTTCCCATTTTAAATGGAGGTTTCAGTGGTAGACTTAAAAGAGGTATTGGATTTATGTTCTTTCTTCTTTTCTAAATACTTGTTGTTCTCCTTCTTCTCTTTGTTCATAAGGATTTTTGTTTCCCATTCCCAGAAATGAGGGCTTGAGGTTTGGATGACTTCAAGGTACCCATTTGGATTAACTTGTCTTGTTCCATAGTCATATCAGAAATGAATTTATCTAAGGATGGCATAGACCATGTGGCTCCAAGAGTCCTCTTGGTAGCATAAAATGTAGAAATGAAGATAAAGTAGTCAAGACCTAGTTTGGCAAGCACTGAAAGAACTAGTTGTTCATCCTTATTTTTGTTCCACATTATTTTAATTGTAATCATAAGGACTTAAGCTTGGTAAATAAATCTTCAAATATTTCAAAGTTTATAGGACTTAAGTTGATAAGTTCTATTTCTAGCTCATGACCCTTAATAGTGTCAACTTTTCCAAACAAGTTTCTAAGGTTTTCCACAACTTGTTTAGAGATTTTTTGACTCTATGTGAAAGAGGATTTCACGAGACACTAAAACACACAAATTACCAAAGGATTCATCACACTTATTAAACCACTAAACTTTGTCTGCAACTTCACTAGGCTCGGGTTCTAACCCCATTGTGATACAATACTACCCTTTACTCCTAAGTGCAATGGTCATTTTTTATTTCCATTCACAATAGTTAAAATGTGTAAGTGGGTTAATTGAGAATAGATCCATTAGTGTGGAAACAAAGGTTGTTTTAGTTGTTGCAGAAAACAAAGAAATGTGAGGAAAGAAATAATTTTCAAATAACAGAGGAAACACACAAGTACACCCCCTAGAAACTATATAAAGAATCCCCAAGCACATTTTTTTAACTTTATAACTTAGTGAATTTTATAAAATAAATAGGTCCATTGCTTTGGGAAATGAAAAATATTTAGCTTTTGTAAAAAATGGAACTCGATATTGAGCTACTAATCAAAAGTTTTACGATAATTTTTCCCATAGATAATCCCTAGTTTAAATGAATTTGCACTAAACGTGAAATGCAATTTTTTCACTAAAATATAGTTTTATCAAAAGGAGGATGGTTTTGATCTACGTTTATAAAACAACTCTATCATGGGACTTATAATTGCACATATCTACATGTAGCAAACAGCTCTGTTGTGGGACTTGAAACTTGTTGACTCAAGTTGGATCTTCAATGAGTGTAAGGGATGTTGAAAATTTTGTTGTAGGTCTGAAAAATGCCTCTTCATCAGGAAAAATACCCTTTGTAATTCTAAACATGCATGCAAAGCACTGCCACAGGTGAAAAATGCCCTTTACATGCACGAAAACTCATAGATCTCGGATAAATCTTCCAGGGATCCTGCAATAATGATTTAGGGCCTGCAAAGAAGAAATCTCTAGAACTGTATACGCACTATGTGGAATTGTAAACCTCAAAATCCTGTAAATAGGCTATATACCCATAAACTAAGCTAAAACAACACCAAAAACACCCAAATAATTACAAACAATGATCTCAAATGAAATTAAACTTGCAAAATAATAACCATACAAGCTCAATACCAGCTCGGCTTTGATACCATATCGGAGAAGCGCCACAGATGTACTAGTTCGAATGATGGCAGACGTGAATTGTTTCAAGACAAAACAATGTAACCATACAAGACTGTAAATTATGAAAATATAAGAGAGATAATTATAATAATACAGAAATAGCTCCAACTCAATATGAATAAATAGAATAATACAAAAGATGTACATATATGAGGTGAATGTGTAACCTCCTCCTAGAATCATGAAAATATTCACCTACTGATAGTGGTAACCAACAACTAGAATTGTGTAGTCAAGTGGTGACTAACACCTATAATAGTGTAGTCAACTCGGTAACCAACACCTAAAATAGTGTAGTCAAGTTTACACCTAAAAATCATATCCCATAAGTGTAGGGAAACTCCAAGCAAGGTGGAATATCCCGAGTACAATAATACAAATAAAGTGGAAAATAAATCATACACTAACAATGACTCACTACTATATATCTATATGTGATTCTCACAATATGGCACCTCTTTCATGCTCCAAAGCTACTATGCACAATACTTCATATTTCCCAACTTATATAGAAATCCGAGTTATGATTCTATATGGCAATGATTTAGTCATAGGCTATTTATTTTCTCTCTATGCAATTATTTGGTAAAATTCAATATTGTAGGAATTGTGTAATTTACCACAGGTCTAGTAGAGTATTCCTATGTGATTGCCAACTTCACAACCACCCGTTGAGTTATTTTTTTGCATTCCATAAATGGGATCCTCCCCATTATGAAGAGGAGGGACTTAGTCCCGAGCTTTGGTGAAAAATCACTAATTTGTTTTGAGGAAAAATAATTTTACCAACATATCCATTAACATTGGGGTTTTCTCCACCATATTTCTTGTTTTACAATGGCAATGTTGATCTATAACAAAACCTCCACACCTTTATGGCCACGTGTACGGAAAACCAAAGTACCAACATCTTGCTAGCTAATATTTTTAAACATAGACTTTAATAATATTTGTTAGACTTGTTCTATAACATTCCTTAAGGTTTAGTATGCTCATTATAGAACTTAGGTGATAACTTCCTCCTTTATTTAATAAACATTGGTCAACACCTCTCCTTTTCTAGACCATGAAGTGCAAAAATTGATAGAGAAATATCTTGTGATTACCATAGATGCATTGTATAATCAACCAACATATGCATCTCATTACTTCATAAAATCCTATAAATAATTGACAACCACGCCCTTTCTATATAGGAGTTGTAAATTCCTATCAAAAAATTTATGGCTAAACCTAATTATAACTTTAATATGTTTGTCGATCCATTACCACACCATATAGAGGTTCATAAGGGTAATGAAATATATATGGATTATCACATGGTACATTCCCCACCAACTTACCTATTTTCTCCCGATCGTATTGATGGAATTATTGGCTTATCTACAAAGATATAAAAATTCATGCCATCAATTATATTTGATGATAAAGAGATTCCACTTAATGATAATGAAGTATATAGAACTTTTTTCATTCAAGCACATATTGATTCACATCCTATCCAAAGTGTGGTGATATAAAATGGGTCTACCTAAAAATTCTAGAATGTATCACTTCTTAATAACATAAGCTATATAACACAATACCTCATTGGAACAATAGATACATTTCAAGGCTTTGATTGGCAATAACAAAACCCACTTAGGGAATAGTATATCACTTACATGTTATAATTAAGAGGATGGCCACATGTTTCTTCGTCATCCTTTTTAAAAACATAGTCATCATGTTACTTGGATGCCCATGGATTTTTGAAATACACTTTATCCAAGGTCCACATTGTATAGATTTTTAAAATATGCACACAAAAACATGATGTTTACCATTCCTAGTGTTATTAATGAATACCCTATTTATCCCATCATAGTCATTCGAACTACTGTCTCAACAATAGGTGTCTCATAAAAAGATAAATCCATTGCAATCCATTCATAGTTTTGATAATATGCCTAGATAGATTATTTAGCACTCGCCAATACAACCTCATCATGAGAGATTTTGACATCATCTCCTCATTGGGTACACCCCGTGTTATTTAGAGGAGTGTGATGCATAATAATTATGAAACAACCTTGCAATCATGACCCACATCGAACACCAATGAACTCTCTGCATACACATAAAGAACATCAAGTTGCTGTGAATTTTTATGACTTGAGGCTTATATATACACAAGAGACCAATGTTAATATCCCAATATATTATATCACACATGGATATATTTTAGAGTTAAACTATAGACAAAAAATCTATGCACTTGGGTACATTCTTAGGTCCTAAAGCATACTACTGTATACATGATTCCTAAGAAAGAAAAGTAGTGGTTGAAAACGTCTTTTGGGACTTATTCTTTATCTGTTTCCTTCTTTCTAGACTTACACATCCTACATCCCTTTGGAAACTTAAACTATTTATCTTTTATGGCCTCAAACACTAGTACCAAGTTAAAATAGAAGTGTCTAGGTGCCCTTGTCCCTCCTAGCGCTCCCGACCCTCTCTTTCCATTTCTCCCCATTTTGGGTATCTTTTACTTCTTGGGCGTATTTTAATACTTTGGGTAGGCATTCTAGTTTTAAATTACAAATTTTAATCAAGGGAATCATATATATACTTAGTTACTTTTCCAAAATAAGGGGTCAAGCATTAAACATAATACAATGTAACCTAATCTTGTATCGAATGCACAAGGAGCATTAAAAATGATTCATCTAGCTCACTCATACATGGGACAAGGGTTGCATTACTCTGCATACACAACATATGAGGGGAAGCTCATTCTATTCCATCTTACACATTTACATACGTGGAGAATTCTAGATCTAGCCTACTATCATAGTGTAACTTACATAAGAGAAACCTAGGGAATCATTACACAAACATTCACATAGAACTATTTGGAGTCCGAGATATAATGCAACACTCGGTCATAATATCACTCTTTGGGTGACCATCGGGATCAAAAGTATGACTCCCATTTTGCATCTTATTTATTAGGTTCAATGTGGTTTCTAGGTATGTGTTAGCTCTCTATTTTTAGGTTATATGAATGATGAAGAAATTGGAGTGAAACCAGAGCAATAAAAGGAAATCAATAGTGAATCTCTTCACACACAAAAAGATCGAACTCGAGCATATGGGTGGACACTAGAGCCTGAACAATCACTAGCACTCGGAACTCCTATCCTCATATGGGCATTTCTATCCAGCACATCTATGAGTTGAGAACCTCCAGTGAGCCTTGAAGATGCTCTTCACAATTTTTCCCAATAGTTCCTCAACCCATTATTGAGAAATCAGCTTAGTCATCTATCTCTCTCACTTGCTTAGGGTTTTATATTATTTCTTTCTTGTTTTTTTCTATTTACTTGTATAATATCATCAATTTATAATTAGTTACATTATTTACTATGAAATAAATATTTAATCCAATTTAAATTAAATCATTTAGTGAACATGTTCCTTACACGCCCATTATCGGATATTTCATGGCTTCTCATCTCTTTGATTCCAATACTTCCCCATTGTATGTCGAGGTTCAACTTCATAATCTCTTTCTTAAGCATGTCCTATTTGATCTGGATCCATCCTTAACATACAAACTCTATCCTTTCTCTATCAAATAGGAATTTCTACTACTCATCTCACTCCATCTAATATTTCTATCTATGGCTTTGATGTTACACCTAAACAAGTATTAGGCGCAATATCTCTTCCCCTTACTATGGGATCTTGTACTCTTACTGGTTTATGTCACGTTATGCCTCATGATATTCATTAAACTATCCTTTTATGCCATATTTGATTACATGCTATGGATACACTTCTTTCTACCCCTATTATAGCACACAATTCCCTTGCTACACCTTCTTCCATGGATACAACTATAGTAGATTCCACACCTCATGTAGCTACTCATAATGATATTACCCTCATACATGATGTTAATTAAATTACCCACATTTCACATCATTTTCCTCTTGGGGTTCCCCAAGTGCTATTGATTTACAAGATCAATTCTATATTAGTACCCATAATACTCCTCCCATTGCATCACACTCTCGATACACTTTTATTATGCTTAGTGCTTCCAATGTTACATATCTCTCCACACCTTCCTCATCACAAGTTAGAGCATTGTATGTTGGTGTTACAGTGATTCCTAATCCTCACACTTTTCAATATCCTATGCATAATTCATTTACTATGGTTTCACATTATCTTGTTACATCCATGGTGGAAATCGATTCGTCTCTTCCCACCTTTGCCTATGGTAATATGGGCTAATTTATATTACTTTATTGCTTATTATCTTCCCAAATTGCACTTATTATTTATGGTGAGTCTTGTTTCTCTACCTCCATTTCTTGAAATTCATAGTGATGAGCTTTCTAGAATTATATATGTTACAAATATTTTGACTCACATATTGATCCTTATTTTTGAACTTAATTTTTCCACTATTGCCAACACACACAATGCTACACCTATTCTATTTTTTCCTAATGGGTACATTCTTATTACTTATACACTTCCTATTCATCTAGTTAGGATCTTGGACTCTATAGGGTTTTCCCCTCACCATGTTGACATTATTCTTTGGTAGCTCTTATGTTTACCAATATTCTACGTATTCTAGTTTCGCCACATGCATGGCACAATCCTACTCCACATGTTATGATACATGCACTTTCACACGACATATGTTCATATTATTTAACATATAACATGCCCTTTCCTACTAATCTCATTGCATAGACCGTCTTGGAATACACACTTGGGGAAATCCAACACCCCCTACAATCGCATGTTCTAATAAGTAGTTACCTATCCATACTATTCACATACACATCTATATATTCCTCTTGTTTTGTGATTCATGTCAATATTTCTAAGAGCGTTGATGTGGGAACATCCTATGATACTACAAGAACCAAAAATTTAGTCCACAACTAAGAATTTCAAGGAATAAGCATCATGTTCAAGAAGTTAGTCAAGTATGTCCTTTGATAGTCAATATTGAGAAGGATGAAATGGTAATGTAAAAGGGTCGTTATAAAACCATATAAGTGAGTATTTGTACTTGAATAAAGTGATTATGTGTGTAAATCTAAAAAATAAGTGTAAAAGCAATTAGGCTTACTATGCAAGCACTAGGTGTATAAGAATTGGGTGATATAATGATTTTCATGCCTAATAATGCCATTAATAAGGATTTATGAATTGTAATATTGTTATAACCGAGCTGAGGAGGCTTAGGAAGGAAGTTTCCCTCATATTCCAAATATAGGTGTTGTTAGACCTCTCTTAGGAGCTAAGAAATAGTCAATGCACCAATATAGGGAGTTAGCTCATATTCTTAAGCATATACAAGAAAATCACACTAAAAATGGGAATCTAGCTCAAGATAAGGGGAGATAAAACTGAAAGGTGGAGAACCAAGGAGCATGAGGTCAAATTAAAGTTGGAGAAACACTAGGAGATGGAATTCCAACATGAAAAAGTAGGGAAGAGTCAAAGAAATAAATAAATACAATGAACGTGTATGAAGAAAAATTGTATTTCAGACAATAATAGAACCATATATGAGTATTCATGAATTCATAATGATGTATATACTTGTATGAATAGTTTCATATGTATGCGTGTTGATTGACTAAGCTTCAATGATAGATTATGTGTGTTGTTATGGTGTGCTCGAGAGGGTTTGACAATGACAACAAGTAAAAAACCCTTAGTCAGTTAAATCTACTTTAAACCTCTTTATTTTTATGATATAATGCTTTCCAGGTGATGATGATTCCCAACATATTTTTGGGTTCTTGAAGATGCACATAGAGGAATTTATAGTTAAACTCTTGCTCTCGGCCCATATCTAGGGCACGGTCTAATTTTTGGTTTCTTGTTGAAAATATATGAAAATATGTGAAAATTTCTATCCTAAGACATGCAAGAAGCCCCACAAATTTCATAGTGAATGGGTTTGATCAACAAAATTTATACGCGATTGTGTTTTGGCTGTACATAGGAAGATATATATAGTGTGAATAATCTAAGGGAAAAGAAAGAAAATTTTATCAAACCTTATCCATTCTCGCATCTATATTTGTCATGCAGGTTGTTTGGAGTATATTCAAAGTCCTTGAATAGAATTTAGGAGGATTTCATTAAGAAAATCATAAATTCAGCCTTTAGGTATGATTTGTGCATATTAGGAAGATTAACTAGGTAACTATGCAACTTGGAAAAGGGTGAGTTGGGAACAATGGATAAGGATATATGTTATGAATGTCTATGAGAACCTTGATTGATATAAATAGTACTGAAACACGCAATATTATTGCATTATAACTATTTGATTGTATTTTGATACCCAAATTGTGTCTAGGAATGACTACAAGGGAAATAGGCATTGAATGAAGGAGACTTAAGAAGAACCTAAGCATGATCAAATCTAGGTGGACATATTCCTCCGAAATGACACCTATACTATGATAATCCAATTATTAATGGCCTTATTATTCCTCAAGTCAAGGTGACAACTTTTCTAAACAAGACATGAAAGTGTAAGGTTTTATTATTACACATTTTTGGTCAAAAACTTAGAGATCATGAATGTTGTGAAGATTAAGCGCATTTGAAATAAGTGACCTATAGAGTTGAAGTTCCATTTTGATTGTAATATCCTTCATATTCCTAGTGGTCAAACATACTATGCTCTAAGTAGGTTTGATATGAGTTCAAGGAAGTTAATCTATGGAATTATATGATAAGAAAGAGTATAAATCTGAAGGTATGCTCTTGACAAAGTAGAAAGTAGTGTTGAATGATTCCTAAGGAATATTCCTAGTTGCATTCATGTATTGGTTCCTATAAGGCTAATAATATATAAACTCAAGGGTGACAAGGTATAATTCTTTACCTTGTTTCATATAGGAGATACCTAACACTACTTGTGGTGTGATAAAGTATGTATGCGGTTGCGGGAAGAGTCTTCGTGAGAATGGAATCTGGTTCATCAAGAAGGTGAGAAGAGTATAAGAACCCTATATTGAAGAGAATGAGACTATTTCCTTGAAACACGGAGTAGGGAACTTGGGATTCATAATGAATTTGTGGTCAAAACAGAGTTAGTATTCATTATTTGAAAGTACATGGAAGGTATAGTCCAGAAGTCCTATAAAGTCTTAAAAGGGGTAAAGTGAGTGGTTCTCATGGTGATTTATATCTAATGATATTTTTATATGCCTTTTTGAATTTTTATATAATATTGGGAGGAGACAAGGGAACAAATCGGTGGCTTGGTGACCTGAGATAGGTGTATGGGCTAGGTGAGGTCACATTGAGTATACTGACCTTGAAAATATATCATGAAGGAATGTGGGTTTATATCAAGTATGATCTAGTACACAACTATAAGCTGAGCTACATGGTACACCATTTTGGTATTAGAGCGGCTAGTAAACTTTTGTTTTCTTATTTCTTTTTCCAAAATTGTATGTGATTCATTGAATTTTGTTGATAATGAGACTATTTTTTGTTGGTATATAAAAAGATTGCAAGTTTAAGTGAAGGAAAAAGAAATAATGGAGATAGGAATGGTCCAAGAGATAGTTAAGTACCTAAAATATAAAAAGGAACATGAAGAAAGACAAAGGAGAGAAAGAGAGAGAAAGAAGAAGCAAAGATAGGAGAAACTCCAAAGAGAAGAGGAGGTAGGATAAATAAAAGAAATAATTAAAGAGTTAGAAGCAATGACAAAAACCAGGATGTAGATACCAACCTAAGGAGTTGGGTGGAGGATGAAGAAAATAATGAAGTGGCCATTGAAGCTAGTTATGAAAAGATAAAAGAGAATTATATCACCTAGGGAAGATGGAGAAGTGGTGAAATAAGTTCTCATTGTGGAGAACAAGGAAAAGGAAGAAATGAAAAGAGAATATGAAGTGTCAAGAGGAGCACTTGAAAAGATAGGAATGTCTATGAAAGAGGAATTCATGGGGACCTTTTGGTCTCTTGTTTTTATATCTAATGTTGTCTTTAAATGGGTACATGCAGGTATAGGAAGCCTGTGGAGAAGGTCAAGAGAAAGACTTTGAAAATTGAGAATATTGGTGTAGGAAAAGACACAAAGCACACAAATGAATGTGCAAAAAAATGAAGGAAGAGATTGCTGTTGTTTACCTTGAAGAAGGAATACATGAGAAATTTCTTGAAGACCTTATTAAACCAAGTAAATGATGAAGATTTGTTCTATCAATCCATGAAACATGCAAAGGAAGATAGTAACCAACCATCCTGCAAGAAAAATATGTTGTAAACAAGCACAAAGCCAAACAAGCCAATGAATCCATGGAGTAGCCTATCAAGAAGGTAAAAGTGAATGCAAATGTGAATCTTTCTCATAAACATATAGCTGTTGATGTACCGGTTAGAGAAGAAATGAGTATGATGAAGACATCAAATAGACCAGTTGAACATGGATGCATAATACCAAAGTGGAGAGTGAAGCACACACCTAAGAAACATGTGATTGAGAAGGAAGGTTTGATTGCTAAGTCTTATTTTTCTCATACTTTTGATAAGCATGCAAATGTACAAGATGATAAAAAGAAAAATAAAGTTGATATTTCAGTATTGGCACAAGAACATGGGTATATAGTACCTAAATGGCTCAAGAAGTCAGGTGATAAGACAAAGACACCAGTTTGGATGCCTAAGAGCATGAGAAATGATGATGAAGCATCTCAAGAAAATGTAGATGCAGATGATGGTGAGAATATTGTTAGATTATGGAGCCTGTTATCATGTGTGAAAGTGTTGAAGACTGTACACTAAGAGTATTGTACACTTTCCACAGTTGTCTTGCCAAGAAATGTGCTTCTATCATATGGGTGGGGATTTTGACCCATAGGTTTATGGGATGGTTTTGGCCCATGGTTTTGATACCCACGGTTTTGTAAAACTGCTTAAGAAGTTATCTACTTATGTAGTTTTGTGCATATGGTAGGTATAATGTAACATTGCAAATGTGTCTAAATTCGGGTGTGAATTCTATAGAGTTTGTTGAGCATAGCTCCAAACAGATCTGGGTATTGTATTGAGAGAGTGATGGCTTGTAATAAAATATGAGCAAGTGACTCTTTGTGAACACAACCCAAATTGGGTGAACCACGTTAAATATTGTCTCTTTGTGTTGTTCTTTTAGTATTTTACACATTTATTTCAGATCGTAATATTTTTGCATATTAGTTTCTATTGTTGTGATTCTGTGAGGGATTATTTTGCATATTTTATCCCTTATTTCCTAATAATTGGTATCAAAGTTTGGTTTGGTTTTTGAAGTGTTGAATTGTAGGGAAATTTTTAGCTTGAGTGGGAGCTATGGCGAGATGATGGAATAACAAGGGTTGATAAATTCAACGTGCATAATTTCCATCTTTGGAAGATGCGAGATGGAACACCTTTACCGAGAAGGATCTTTATATTTTGTTTTCGAGAAGGTGAAAAAAACCTCGATCATGATGGATTCGAATGGGATTTGCTAGATAGGAAGGCACTTGGGACAATCCGGCTATGTCTTGTATGTTTGGTATTTTTAATGTTTCAAAGGAAAAGACTACAAAATAAGCTGATGGATGCATTAGGAAGTTGTATGAAAAACCCTCTACCTCTAACAATTTTTTTAATGAAAAAATTGTTTAATATGAAGATGTCTCGAGAATGGTTCAACATCAGATCATTTAAATGATTTTAATATGGTTGTAAATATGCTAGCTTTGGTTACAATATAATTTGATAAAGAATTTAGGGCTTTATTAATTCATATGCGTTTTACCTGAGAGTTGGAAAAGCATGTTAATGGAAGTAAACAAATCAGTTCACTAACTCAAAGTTTAAATTTGAGGATGTTATAGGGGTGATTCTAAGAGAGGAAATGCGAAGAAAAATATCTAGGGAATATTTTACTTTAGGGAATTCTTTAATAGTGGAAACTAGAGGATGATAGAAGAATAGAGGGATTCGTGGAAAATCGAAGGATCGGGAAAGGTCAAAATCTAAAAGCAAGATAGTATGCTTTTGGCACTGTGGAAAGTATGGGCATGCAAAGAAGGATTTTTGGGAGCTTCAGGACAAGAATAAAAAATGAGAAGAAAACAAGGAGGCAAATGTGGCAATGGGTAATGTATGTCAGGATGCTTTGATTCTTTCTTTGCACAATATTACTGAATCTTGGGTTTTAGATTCAGGGGATTCTTTCCATACTACTCCACATAGGAATTATTTTGTTGATTATGTTCAAGGATATTTTGGGCATGTTTTTCTTCATGATGATGAGTCTTGCAGCATAGTTGGAAAAGGTTTTGTTCAGGTTAAGATGTAGAATGGGAATACTTGGCTATTGAAGGATGTTAGACATGTGCCCACATTAAGATGAAATTTGATATCGGCAGGGCATTTGGGAAGTGATGGTTATACTATGATATTTATAGTAGACTCTTGGAAGGTTACCAAGGGTGCTCTTGTGGCGGAAAGAGATAAGAAGGTTGGAACCTAGTATTTAACCACGTATAGCACTAATGTTTGCAATATTGTCGCTTTAGAAGAACATACAACATTGTGGCACTATAGGCTCGGTCATATGAGCCATAAGGGCATGGAGATCATAAAGAAGGATTTTCCTGGATATACAGAAACAAGTTTGGAGTTATGTAAGGAATGCGTATATGGGAAACAAAAGTGAGTGAGGTTTCTCAAGGTTGGACATATAAAGAAAGAGAGTAAGTTAGAGTTGTTGCATTCTAATGTGTGGGGGCGTCTCGGGTATCATCTCTTGGGATTTCAAGTTATTATGTTACTTTTATTGATGATGCAACAAGGAAAGTTTGGGTTTATTGTATTAGAAACAAATCTGATGTATTTGACATTTTTGTTAAATGAATAGCCTTGGTAGAGAATGAAACATGTCTTAAGCTAAAATGTCTCAGTCGAGATAATGGAGGGAGTATTGCATAAATGAATTTGATGATTCTTGTTCTAAGAATGGAATTTGCAAGAAAGTGAAGGTTCTAAGAACTTCGTAGTAGAATGGGGTGTTAGAAAGCATGAACATAACAATAATGGAACATACTAGGAACATGAGGTTACATGCATGATCGCCTCTTTTTCTTTTAATCATAAGTGATGATCAAAGTTGTGTACTTAATAAACAAAGGACCCTCAAGTGCCTTGGATGGAGGCATACCCGAGGAGGCTTGGTATGGTAATAAACTATATTATTCATTTCTTGAAGTCTTTGGATGTGAGGTGTTTGTCCATATAGACAAGGATGATAGGACCAAGCTAGAGGCTAAATCAGAAAAAGGTACTTTCATTGGTTATGGTGGTGATGACTTTGGATATAAATGTTGGAGTATTAAGGATAAGAAAATATTTTGATCTAGGGATGTGGTCTTTAATGATAAAGTAATGTATAAGCAACAATTGTAGGAAAACAGGAAGAATCCAAGAAATAATATGCAATGGTAGAGGATCTTCCGGATGGGAAAGTGACACGTGAATCAGCCTTCAGAACCTCATCGACAAGAACCCCAAAATCCTATATTGAGGAGGTCTTCTAGGGTAAGAGGAGAACTCGAACATTTTCTCCTTCTCTTTATTATGTATTACTCCTTTGAAAGTGGAGATCCGAAAAGATTTGATGAAGCAATGTAGGTAGATGCCAGAATAAGTGGGAGCAAGCCATGGATGAGGAGCATCGGGATCTCATGGAAAACCAGACATGGGATTTGGTAAAGCTACCTAAAGGAAAAAGAGCATTACAAAACAAGTGGGTGTATAAAGTCAAAGAGGAAGAAGGAAGCAAGAAAAGATACAAGGCTCGGTTAGTGGTCAAGGGGTTTGCAAAGAAAAAAGGTATAGACTTTGATGAGATTTTTTTCTCCGTAGTAAAAATGACTTCTATTAGAACTATCCTTGGAATAGTTGTAGCAAAATAATTGCACTTATAGAATCTTGATGAAAAGACTACATTTCTCCATGATAATTTGGAGGAGGATCTATATATGCAGCAACCATAGGACTATGAGGTCAAAGGTAAGGAGGATATGGTGTGCGAAGAAGAGCTTGTGGATTGAAACAAGCTCCATGTCAATGGTTTAATAAATTTGATAGCTTCATGATGGATACAGTTATACTAGATGTCATTCGACCATTACATGTATAAAAAGAAATTTGAGGATGGAAGTTATATTATCATGTGTCTATATGTGGATGACATGTTGGTTGCATGTAAAAGATGCATGAAATAAAAGTACTCAACAAATGGCTAAGTGACTCCTTTACTATGAATGATTTTAGGGCAGCCAAACAGATCCTTGGTATGAGGATATCTTGGGATAGGAAAGAATAGAAGCTAAATTTATCTCAAGAAGAGTACATTAATAAGGTCTTGGAGAGGTTTAATATGTAGGATGTTAAACTAGTTGGGACTCCTTTGGCAATCCATTTCAAGTTATCAAAGGAGCAGTGTCCCAAGATAAAGAAGGAGAGAAACTAGATGTCTAAGGTACCTTACTCATCGGTGGTTTGTATTTTGATGTATAATATGGTGTGCACTAGGCCTGATATTTCCCATATAGTGAGAGCGGTGAGTAGATTTATGAGTGATCCGGTAGAGATCAGCGATAGGAAATAAAGTGGATCCTTTGGTATTTGAAAGGGACCATGGGGACAGTTTTTGTGCTATAATGTATCGACACCATTTTTCATGGTTATATAGATTCGAATATGGCTTGAGATGTAGACAGCAGGAGGAGCACGACAGTTATATTTAAACCGTAGGTGAGACAACAAGTGAGCTAGATTTCACGACTACGAAGCTGGTGGCTTTGTCAACCATGGAGGATGAGTATGTTTCTGCCATAGAAGAAAGTAAAAAGATGATTTGGCTACATTAATTTCTTGAGGATTTAGGTCATAATTAGGAGGAAGGGAAGCTACATAGTGATATCCAGTGCTATACACCTAGCAGAGAAATCTGATTTCCACTCTAGGAAAAAGCATAAATAGCTTAGGTACAATTTCATTAGGACATAATGGAGGAAGAGAAGTTATAGCTGGAGAAGATTCATACCAGTCATAATCCTCTGAGACATGATGACTAAGGTGTTTACAAGGAAAAACTGAAGTTGTGTTCATCTTTGGTTGGTCTTCACATAAACTAGTGAAGGGTTGAGAAGCTTGTTCAAAGAAAACCTAGTCTCCAAGTGGGATATTGTTAGGTTGTGGAGCCTATTTTCATGTGTGAAATTATTGAAGACTGTACACTAAGAGTATTATACACTTTCCATAGTTGTCTCGCCGTGAAAAGTACTTTTCTCATATAGGCGGGATTTTTGACTCATAGGTTTATGGGATGGTTTTGGCCCATGGTTTTGATACCCACGGTTTTGTAAAACTACTTAAGCAATTGTCTACTTATGTAGTTTTGTGCATATGGTAGGTATAATGTAACAATGCATATGTGTCTGAATTTGGGTGTGAATCCTGTAGAGTTTGTTGAGCATAGCTCCAAATAGATATGGGTATTGTATTGAGAGATTGGTGGCTTGTAATAAAATCGAGAAAGTGATTCTTAGTGGATGTAGCCCAAATTGGGTGAACCACATTAAATATTGTCTCTTTGTGTTGTTCTTTTATTATTCTACACTTTTATTTCAGATCTGTAATATTTTCTGCATATTAGTTTCTACTGTTGTGATTCTGTGAGGGATTATTCCACATATTTTATCCCTTATTTCCTAGAAAAGATGGTGATTATACCTAGGAGTTTGTAGAGAAAGGTTGAAGAAATTTCAAGCAAGTAAGACATGAAGTTTCAATGATGAGCATGGAAGAGGTATTTCATGAAAACACAAGGCATGAGAGGTATACAAAGGAGATGAAAGGTAAAGTGTTTGTTTTTGATAATTTGTATGATAATGATTATGAGTGTAATTTTTATTCATCTTCTCAAATCAACCCAAATGATGAAATGTGGAATGATTTGTCTATAAAGACTAACATGCAAAATGGTGGAACCTCTAGAATAGTTGATAAAAATCATAGTCATGATCAAGATATGATGAAAAGTGAAATCATGTTGAATGAAGGTGATGAAAGCTTCTTGAAAAAAGAGGGAATGAAAGAATATGTTGTTAAAACTAGATATTTGAGGATGAAAACAAGGGTCCGAACCTAAATTTGATGAAATCAATGATGAGATGGATGATGAAGCTTTGAATGAAGATTTAAGAATGATATAATAACTATTTAATCCTTCAAGAGGGCTATGTTTGAGTTCGAGTTAGACTAATAAATGCATGAATCAGATTGAGGAAGAGGCTAAACAAGAAGGAGAAAGAATGAAAATGACCAAGTTGAGCATGGTCAATGAAAAAACAAAAGAAACAAAGAAGAAGAAGAATACCCTTAAATCACTCAAGGGGCTAAATGGCCCCACATTTTTACATCTAATATTGCTTTTGTTGTTGTGAATATAGTTTTGGAAAACATTGATATGAATTAAGTGTATGATCAAAGAAAAATCTCATAAGACAAGAACAACAAGAATATTTTGAAGACATACCAAATGATAAAGAAGAAGAATGGAGTTTTGTAAATGAGAAGAAGTTGAGGAAGAGAATTTACTAGAAAGGAGAAAAGAGTAAGAAAATGAGAGACAAAGACAACTTCAAGCAAACAAAAGCATTGGCATTGGAAACAAAAACTTGGGATCCAAGCATACAATGAGATCAATGAATAAAGAAGGAATTATATTTGAATGAATTTTAAATATTTTCTAGTGGGGAAGTATGATGCGAGAGCATCTTATGATGCTACAAGAACCCAAAATGTAGTCCACAATTAAGAATTTCAAGGAATAAGCATCATGTTCAAGAATTTAGTCAAATGTTTCCTTTGATAGTCAATATTGAGAAGGATGAAATGGTAATGTAAAAGGATCATTATAAAACCATATGAGTGAGTATTTGTACTTGAATACAATGATTATGTGTGTAAATCTAGATAAATTAGTGTAAAAGCAATTTTGCTTAGTATGCAAGCACTAGGTGTATAAGAATTAGGTGAAATAATGATTTTCATACCTAATAAGGCCATTAATGAGGATTTATGAGTTGTAATATTGTTGTAACCAAGATGAGGAGGCTTAGGAATGAGATTTTCCCCATATTCCAAATATAGGTGTTGTTAGAGCTCTCTTATGAGTGAGAAATGGTCAATGAACCAATATAGGGAGTTAGCTCCTATTCTTAAGCATATACAAACAAATCACACTAAAAATGGGATTCTAGCTCAAGATAAGGGAAATATAGCTGAAAGGTGGAGAACTAAGGAGCTTGATGTTGAATTAAATTTGGAGAAAGACTAAGAGATGGAATTCCAGCATGAAAATGCAAGGAAGAGTCAAAGAAATAAATAAATACAATGAACATGTATGAAGAAAACTTGTATTTCAGACAATAATAGAACCATATGTGAGTATTCATGAATGCATAATTATGTCTATACTTGTATGAATACTTTCATATTTATGCATGTTGATTGACTAAGCTTCAATGATAGATTATGTGTGTTCTTATGGATTTGCTCTGAGAGGGTTTGATAAGGACAACAAGTAGAAAGCTGTCAATCGATTAAATCCACATCAAACCTCTTGACTATTAAGATATAGTGCTTTCCCAGGTGATAAGGAGTCCCACCATATTTATTTGGTTCTTGAAGATGCATATAGAGGAATTTATAGTTAAACTCTTGCTCTCGGCCCATGTCTAGGCCATCGTATAATTTTTAGTTGCATCATTGAAAATATATGAATCTTTGTGAAAAGTTATATTCTAGGACAAGCAAGAAGATCCCCAAAATTCATATTGAATGGTTTTGAACAACAAAATCTATACACGAATGTGTTTTGGCTATGTAGAGGAAGATATACATTGTGAAGAATCTAAGGGAAAAGAAAGAAAATTTGATAAAGCCTCATCCATTATGTCTCTAGATTTGTCATGTAGGTTTTTGGTGTATATTCAAAGTACTTAAACAAAATTTAGGAGGATTACATTAATGAAATCAAAAATTCAGCCTTTAGGTATGACTATGCATATCAGGAAACTTAACTAGGTCACTGTGCAACTTGGAAAAGGGTGAGTTGGGCAAAATGGATAAGGATCTAGGTTATGAATGTCTATGAGAACCTTGAATGATATAAAGAGTACCTGAAACACACAATATTATTGCATGATAACTCTTTGATTGTATTTTGATACCTAAATTGTGTCTAGGAATGACTACAAGGGGAACTAGGCAGAGTATGAAGGAGATTTAAGAAGAACCTAAGCATCCTCAAATCCAAGTGGACATATCCCTCTGAAATGATACCTCTACCATGAGAATCCAGGTATTAATGACCTTATGCATCCTCAAATCAAGGTGACAACTTTTCTAAACAAGACAAGAAAGTGTAAGGTTTAGAATTACACATTTTTGGTCAAAAACTCGAAGATCATGAATGTTGTGAAGAGAAATTGTATATAAAATAAGTGACCTATAGAGTTGAAGTTCCATTTTGATCTTAGTATCCTTCATATTCATAGTGGTCAATATAATATGCTCTAAGTAGGGTTGATCGAGTTCAAGGAAGTTCATCTATGGAATTATATGATAAAAAAAAAGTATAAATCAAAAGGTATGATCTTGACAACGCTTGAGATAATAGTGTTGAATAATTCCTAGTTGCATGCATGTATTGGTTCTTATAAGGTCATTGAGATATAAACTCAAGGGTGACAACGAATAATTATTTACATTGTTCCATATATATGAGATAACTAACACTACCATTAAGCTGTGATAGAGTATGTAAAGTTCCGGGAAGAGTCTTCATGAGAATGGAATCCTAGTGCATTAAGAAGGTAAGAAGAGTATAAGAACCCTATATTGAAGAGAATGAGACTATTTCCTTGAAACAAGGAGTGGGGAACTTGGGATTTATAATGAATTTGAGGTCAAAAAGAGTTAGTATTCATTATTTGAAAGTACATGGAAGGTATAGGCGAGGTATTATAAAGTCTTAAAAGGGGTAAAGTGAGTGGTTCTCATGGTGATTTATATCTAATGAGATTTGTTTATTCCTTTATTGAATGTTCATATAAGACCAAGAGGAGACAAGGGAACAAATCGGTGGCTTGGTAGTGACCGAGAGATAGGTGAATGGGCTAGGTGAAGTCATATTGAGTATGAAGCCTTAAACATATATCATGAAGGAATGTGGGTTTATATCAAGGATGATCTAGTACAAAACTATCAACTGAGCTAGATGGTACACCAAGAACTTTCTCTAATCTACAATGTATGAAAACCTTGCTACATCTATATATGCTTATATGTTCCTCCATACATGTCTTTCTACACATGCTTACTTATGGATCCTTCTACTTGTTGGTTCGAAAATCATCGCCTAGGCGATTTATGGATGAAGACAGACCCAGCAGTGTGCAGGGCATAGCCCCTCTTTGAGTCAGCAAAGTGAAACTAGTTTATTGCTATTCTACCAGCAGGAATCTGTGCAAGTCTCACAATATTCTACCTTTGGGGGTTTGGGATCTCATCCCAGTAGGGTGTTTCCGACTGCGGAAAGAAAGGAATGGAAGAGAGGATGAAGAAAGATTAGATTCGAAGAAAGAAAAGAAATGAATTCCAAAGCAGAAAGGTCAGAAGGTTTATGTTTTGGGATTGGTAGTAAACAGAGCCAAACCTACTTGCATAAATGAACAAAGCAATACTGATGAATAAATGACAATAAAACAGAAGTAGATCCAACAGAATAAACACACAGATCTGACATAAGAAAGATCTAATGCAAATAACACATGTATTCAACACAAAGTCTAAATATTGTATTAATATTTCCTTCTGTTACAAAAAGCTCAAAGTCTTCTCTTCTCACTTCTATTTTTCATCTAAAAGATATCCACTACTCAAATACAACAAGTATTTGAGTATTTATAGAAGAAGGAGAAGAAGGAAGGAAAAAAGGAACCAACCACTTATTTACAAAATATCTACAAAAATATCTCAAAGTCATGTTGACTTTTGACAACTTGATGGATGACATCATCCCATGGTGCAACATGGATGATGTCATCATTCGTGCCAACATACTTTAGACATTTTACAAAAAGAAAGTCGAAGAAGGGAGAAATTATTCATCGTCGTCATCCCGCGGCTGAAAGGGGATATCTGTTGTTGTTGCTCGGGTGACGAGATGTGGAATTGGGCACGGTATTCCATAAACTTGCTGATCATGGGCTCTAATTGATCCTGGGAAGGATCCTTGTGTTGCTCGCTGATCGCCTTGCAAGTCTCCCGCTCGTCTATGAGCTTCTCTGGGAGTTTGGAATATTCTTTCTCTGCTTCTATTAGGAATCTGATGAAGTCCCGACAAGCCAAGAGTTATTGATGGACTTTGCGTCAAAAGTGACCTCTGGCCCCAGCCCTTGCGAAACGATCTCCTTGAAGATATGGATGGTTTCATCAACTTTCCTTAAGGAAAAAGAAGGAGTAAGTAACCCTAGAGACATGTTGAGAACGATTTGTTCCATTTGGTGCATTGCGTCCAGGGCTTCTTCCTTTACCTTATCAATTTTTTCGAGGACAAATTCTAGTTGATCCATTCGGTAATCCAGAGTGGAAAGGATTTTATTGAGGGCCCTGGGATGACCGAAAACGCCGAACTTGACCAGATCTTCGACTGAACAGTTGAACATTCTTTGAAAGGTCTCACGCTGCAGCCTAGCATGGTCAGCTCTTCTGATATGGGCCCTGCTAACACCTGGATTTCTTTGTTCGCCTTGTTGATGTTTAGGTACAAATCGGTGAACTTGGTGATTCTGGCGTTCTTGTCCTTGAGGATCTCGGCTCCTCAAGCGAAAGCGCTGAGGCCCCGCTCGCGATCTTTGCATATTCATTAATTTTATCCTGGCTTAGAGGCTCAGGAGTCTCAGCGGCAGTTGTGGGAGGTGCACTGCCCATCTTCTGTAAGGCGTGGAGCAGATGTTTATTTTGCTCTTTCAGCAACCTTTTCTCTTCTTTTGCCTCTTGAAGTTTCTTGCAGAGGGCGTCGACTGCAGATAGGGCCTCTCCCTGAAGGCTTTCAGAAGATGTACCCATTGTGACTTGAGTCACTCTGTAATCTGTCGGAGACAGATCCTTTTTATCCTTCAGAGGATTGGGGTACGCGATCTCCATTACCCTCTCTCCCGAAGCACTCTGAGAGAAGCGTGTGATGGGCTTCTGCTTCTTTACCCCTTTTGACGGGATCACGGAGAAGTCCATCGGAGCGATGGGAACTTTCCTTTTCTGTTGACTTAGGTGCTGGGAGATCCAGGCTGGACTTATGGGAGAAGGACCAGAAACAGAGAAGGGGGCAGCTGCAGTAGTTGAAGGGAAAAAAGTGGAGACACTTGGAGGCGGCATCGAGAGGGAGGCCGAGGAAGTGCTCACGGGAGGAAGAGATACTATAGGAGAGGAAGACATAGGAAGGGAAGGGAGCTCAGAGATGAGGGAAGAAATGGAGGGGGATAGGTCCGCGAGAGAAGAGAAGATGGACGAAGAAGCAGGAGGAACAGTAGAAGAAGGGGGAGAGGACACAACCAAAGGAATGGTTGCCTGGGTCACCCAGGAGGGGAAGGAGGAGAAGGAGAAGGGACAGAAGGGACCTCAATTGTTGCAGCAGTGGCGACATCCTGAGTGGATGGGCCTATTGGAACATCTTCCGCTGTTTCCTTCTCTGGAGAAGCCAGAGTTACAACTTGTTTGGGTGCAGCGGAAGGAGGACTTTCAGGAGCTTCCTCTTGAGTGGTGCTGGATTCACCTTCTTTGCGTTTTCCTTTGCCTTTTGGCTGCTACTTAGCCCGAGGAGGTGTGTTGCCCAACGGAGAGGTTGTGAAATCGACCCCGAGGTAGATGAGCCCGTTCATTCGGCACCAATGCTCTGTTCTACACAGAGTTTCTTTGACCCTTTCCTCAATTGTCTAAGGTGCTTTGGTTCTATCAATTAATGCAAAAGGCCAATCGTCCCCACCTGTGTCAAGATACACCTGATCCACTTCCTCCTCAGTAGTTTGGTAGCCTTTGGGGATGATGGCTACCCCGTACTGGATGATTTCTGTTAAGGACAAGCGAGAATGATCCTTCCTCCTGAGCTCAACCTTGTGATATATGTCAATGTAGATATCCTCGATCTGAGGGATGTGGATCAGATCGAGCTTGGCCCTAGGCAAACAATTTCTCGGATCGAAAGTGGGCCTTGCTTTGGCAATTCATGTTTGATTTAGTAACTCCAGTTCTACAAACATATCTTTTGCCTTGTGGTGAGTGAGACACGTATATCTACCCACCGTGAGGGGAAAGGAGTTCCGCCCTTCTTTCTCTTTAGGCACTTTTCATGATAAGTGACAAGCTGCCTCGCAGCTCAACAGGATCAACTTGGGCCCGACATACCTTGGCGAGTCTAGTCGGTTCCCAAGAAATTAACGCCCTCGATAGGTGAATGTGGGGAACTGAGTGAATAGGGCCCCCCACTTCTCAGTAACTGCAACTATGCTCTTGGTCATGTGATCGTGAGTCATATTCGACCTCAACAGGCAGATGATGAAGTAGAAGAATGCATCATTGATCTTTGTGAATTGGGGGATGCTATTTTCCAGCTTCAGCTCTAGATAGTATTCATAGATTTTGACTTTGGGCCAAACCCCGCACCGCATCGATTTGGATAGTCCCTTTCTGAAGGCTGTAGCATAGACCACGTAGGAGTTCATATAAAACCTCCCGTTGTGTTGAGTTTTGTAGCTGCTCAAAGATTATACTGCTTATAATTTTTTCCCATTCAAAGTGTTGATCGGGCACATTTTTGTTCATTGTTTCAAGGTACCGCAAAGCATCCACTTGTGAAAATAATGGGCGTCAGGAAGCCCAAAGACTCTGCTCAGGAATGTAATGGTGTCGTTGAGTTCCTCTGAAAAGTCACTGCGATGAATGACTTGTGGCCACCGAGTCACTACTTTTTTGTTCTTGAGATAAACTTCATTCATCAGCTGCATGCACTGATCTTCATTATCGTCCCAGGCCTTAAGGCAGTCTTCCCATCTTACGGCCACAAAGTGCCGATGGTGAGGGATGTCAAGCATTATTTCAAAGTGGCGGGCAGTGAGGTTAATTATAACCTCGCCCTTCTCACCATGGACACATCTTGTGTCTTTGTTGTAGCATCGGGCTACCACCATCATAAATTCATTGTTTACGGCACTGACTGGGATCCCACCAGCAAGGTGCAGGGCACTGCCTATCAGCTTGTCCATCCATGGACTTCTCGTGACCCTCTGGGTTCTGGCCCAGAATTCCTCCATGTCAATATGACCCACTCTCACGAGTCTCGATGTCTAGGTCACACTCTGCTTGGGACTCGGGCATTCTGACCCTCTGATACTTATACTTCATTTCTTCTTCTGTGAGCTTGGCCTTGCCTTTAGATTTGATAGGTTTCTTGCTTGATGTTGACATATGTTCTTCTGAACTTAGTTGCTGATCTGCAAGAATAAGAAGTGAAACCCAATTGAAGAAATCCGTGTCAGCTGTTTGATTTTCCATTGAAATGCTGATAGAAGAAAGAGTTAACAATTTTAAGGCTTTAGGGCGCAGGGTGCATGAATACTGCAGGCTACAGGGCTAAATAGTAAGGCACACAGGAAAGGGCTATTGCAGGGGATAAATCAGCGCCAAAGGGCACATGGCGCATGGACACTGCAGGGTGCATTCTTTGTTGTTGTAATCACAAGTGCGCCTGCGCCATATGTATGCGTTTTGTAAAGAGCTCATGGATTCTTTATGTTACACGGGAATAGGATGCGCCCATGGCACATCTATCTTTCATGTTGCATGGAACTTTAGTGTGTCAGAGGTGCATATAAGATTTGTGTAACATATGCTTTTTGTGCGCTTAAGGCAACTTGGCACGTGGCGCATGGATACTACATGTTGCATTTTGTTGTTGCAATGAGGGATGTGCCTGCGCCGTTTATAGCTTTGCACTTGGCGCATAGGAAAGGATTGTTACATGGATGTTGGGTGTGCCAATGGCATGAATTTTATCAATGCAACACATGAGTGTGGTGCACCAAGCAGGACGCAAGGAAAGTGTTTGCAACAAGCGCGGGAAGTGCGCCATGAGGGCGCAACTTTTCATTATGCGTGCAGGCAGGGAATGTGTGCCATTGGCGCGGATGTTTCTCATGTTGCAGGGTGTGCCAATGCGCCAAAGGAGAAGGAAAAATATAGTTTCTTTTAAAGCTTTGATTCTCTCTGTGAGGGATTTCACATATGGTTTAGCTTCTTCTGCAGGGTACCTTGGGGTGATGAAGGGGCTTAAACAAAGGGTTTCAAACCATCATTTCAGGACAGAGCTTCCTCTACCAGCAGATCTGGAAAGAGGGGGGAAGATCATGGGGGAGAAAGGAAAAGACAGCAAGGAAGGTGGGGAGTCCATGTTTTCAGTCTTTCCAATACAGATCTAGACCAACAAGCAAACCAAGCACCAAAGCACAAAACATACAAAAGAAATGAGGACCTCTTACCCAGATAAATAGCGAAGAAACGTGCAAACGGGTCCACGACATGATTGAAAATGACAGGGCAGGTGCGCTAACAGGCTCAGAGAAAATAATCACGTGATTGCTTGGTGACAATGACAGTGCAGATGTGCCTATATATAGGCGAGGAGGCAATAAATGTGCCACCAAATTTTTAAGTGGTGCACCAAAAGAGTTATCGACACAAGAAAACATGCACCCTTTGGCGCACCAAAACACTTGTCAACATGATAATATGTGCACCTATGGCGCACCGAAAGTGGTGTCGACAGAGGAATATGTGTGCCCTTTGCGCACCAAAAAGGGGCGCAACAAAAGATATGTTGACAGGAAGGCGCACGCGCCTTGGCGCATGCAGGAAAGACTCAACATAGAGAGGTGCACCAAAATGCCTGTTGACACAAGAAAGCATGCGCCAAAGGCTTTAAAGGGGGCGCATGAACATTTGATGTTGCATAGTGATTATATGCACCCACCCAAAAAGACCAAAAACGGCTAAGTTCAGAAAACTAGATTTCCCGGGAAGGGATTTTACAACGTTCGAACGCAAGGAATCCCTGACGAGGGATCGGAACAAAAATTTTGGTATGGTTATCTGTAAAATTTCCTTGCCAATTTTAGGATAACACTACTCATCATACATATACTAATTTATATATAGGGTAAACATCCATTAATGCACTATACACATTCTAGTTATTCTTTCTCACAATTATCACATCTATTTTCCAATAGCTCCTTATATACACACTTGGGGCCATCAAACTTTCCCCCCATCATTATTCAATGTCTATATTATCTATTGTTTTTTACTTTGCTACACTTCATGCTTGTTCTTCGCGATACAAATTTCCTAACATTTACTCTCATACAACACATTCATTACCCGATGGTGCACTCTAGTTCCATGGATCATACTTGATTGTTGAGGTTACAATTATTAAATGAACCTCACATCATCTAAACTTCACACACAATTCTTCATGATACATATTTTCTAGCATTTACTCTACATCACACACGTAACACTCATTTCCCAATGATGCACTCTTGTTCAATGGTTCATTCTTGATTGTTGAGGATCACTTCTAAATGCACATCATCCCATGTACACACTGTTAGGGGTCAATGCTTCTCCTACCATCCGCCCATCTTGGATATTACAACATACTATCACACTCACACAACATTTGCATATCTTGGTTTCATTTACTCTTGCTAGCTTATTATATTCACATGTTACACTTTGCTTCTAATGCTAATTGGATACTTAGTATGTAATAATATTTTTCTATATGCACATGCGCGT
This sequence comes from Taxus wallichiana var. yunnanensis, assembly GCA_018340775.1. NCBI lineage: Eukaryota > Viridiplantae > Streptophyta > Pinopsida > Cupressales > Taxaceae > Taxus > Taxus wallichiana. The sequence goes on along the minus strand of CM031243.1, from coordinate 678,280,855 downwards.
TTACTTGGTATGTTTAGGCTGATTGCGGGAATTTTACATATTTCACGATGCATGATGCTTGACACTTCTCTTTATCAGTACCATCAAGGCTCCTGGGGGCATCTACCTTTACTACTCTCACACTCTACACATCACAAGTTCTATTGTTACATCATTTACTCAGTCTTGTTATTATCACTTTAATTTTTGTGGATATATACATGCCTTGTAATACTACTTATCTTTCTAACATGGTAATGGGTGCTTCATGTGTAGAATTTTCCTTGTAGAACTCTATGCAACAATGATTATCTATCAATTCTTGTTTTCTATTATTTTCTATTTTTGTAGTTTCTGCCCTATGTTATGTTTCCTCAATGTTTGCTTTTGGATGCTTCGGCCCTAATTGTCTTGTGACATTGTGAGTGATGTCCCATATATGCAACCCACTTTTCACAAGTACATCTTGTCTTCATACTTTCTTGTTACATTGTCTTCTAATGAATGTTAGCTACTTCTACAACTAGCACTTATTACTAGCCTCTCTTGTTTGCATGTTCCTTAGTTTCTACAATGCACATCCCTACCCTCTACAATTATCCATACTCGAGATATGCATATTAACTTTAGGTTCTCTCCTTTGGGCTGCATTCTCCTACATTCGTCACATGCACCCCAAATAAGGGGGCATCTATTGGGTGAAAAAATCACCCTTTCAAAAAATTAGAGCATTAGAACAAAACAACACAATATAGAATTGGCACAAACACACAGTCATGGAATGGGCCAAATTTAGACTTGGACCCAAAAAAAAATTAGACGCTAGCGAAAATCCGGGACAGTAGTAGTGGGAACTTATGTCCCCCCTGGACACTTGTGTCCGAGGAAAAACAATCAATTTCTTAGTTCAACATAGTTTTTAACAATTTACAAGTATAATTCTCTTATAGAAGACACTTTCCTCCAATTCCAAAATACATCTAATCAACTACAATAGGAATATTAGGTTACAAATTAGGGACGTAACATCTATGGTGGTGCTTATTTGGAAGTATCATGGAATGAGATAAAAACAAGACCTATCTCCCCAACACTCTTCTCATTGCGTTAGATTGCCCAAAACATCGCTCTTGGCATGAAATTGCCAAAAACCTCACCTTCGGCATTCAAATCTAGAAACTCCAAGAAAACAAGAGATTTTTCCATCTCATGCTCTCTTAAACATCAGGTACACTCTTTATTTTACACACTTATTACTTACTTATACATACAATACTATGATTTTTCACATACAAAAATTTGACTACTTTATCGTTATTATTTTACATTTGTGTCCTTAATACACAACAAAAATCATCTCACATCAAAAATATAGGCTCCAATAGTATGCTACTACGCAAACACTTCACCCCTATGGTCTACCTCCCCTTCCTAGTCTCTAAGCTTCACATTACAATCACTTCACGCTTTACTTGTCCACTCGGCACGCTATCAACTACACTCTTCTCTACAAGATTACAAGGTACACATCATCTATCTACTATATGTTGTTGAGTATTAACTCAACAACATAAAGTGGGGTAAAATGTAGACACACAATTTATTCACTTGGGTACATTTCTACGTCCTAAAACATACTAATGTATACGTGATTCCTAAGTAAGAAAACTAATGATTGACAACATCTTTTGGGAATTTTACTTTATCTCTTGCCTTCTTTCTGGACTTAATCATCTTACAACCCTACCAGAACTTGAACTATTTATATTTTATGACCTTGGACACTAGTTCCTAGTTAGGACATAAGTTCCCAAGTGTTCTTGTCCCTCTTTGGGATCTTCTAATCCTCTCTATCCTTTTCTCCCCCTTTTAGATCTCTTTTACCTCTTGGTAATGTTATAATACTTTGGGTTGGCCTTCCAGTTGTCAATTATGAAATTCAAATAAGGGAATCATATTCATACTTAGTTACTTCTCCAAAATAAGGGGTCAAGCATTAAGCATCATCTACTATCACCTAAGATTGCATCAAAGGAACAAGGAGCATTAAAAAACATTCATCTAGCTCACTCATATAAGGGACAAGGGTTGCATCAATTTCCATGCACAACATAGGAGGATAAGTTCATTCTATTTCATCTCACACATTTGCATACTTGGAGCATTCTAAATCTAACCTGCTATCATAGTGCAACTTGCACAAGGGCAACCTAGGGTATCATTACACACACATTCACATATAACTATATGGAGTCTGAGATGTATTGCAACACTCATTCATAATATCACTCTTTAGGTGACCACACGGGTCAGTCTGACTCCCCATTTTGAATCTTATTTATTATGTTTGATGTGATTTATGGGTATGTAAAACTAGTTCTCTATTGTGTAGGTTAGGGCATGACTGACGACATTGGAGTGAAACTAGAGTGACAAAAGGAAATCAATAACAAAGCTCCTACTACATGTAAAAGATCGAACATGAGCATATGGGTAGACACTAGTACTCAGTGCTCCTTTCCTCCCATGGTTGATTTTGTCTTGCACATATCTTGAGTTCCATAACCTCCAGTGAGCCTTGACAACACTTTTCCTATTCTCGTCCTAGCATTTCCCAGTGCCTTATCACTTCCAGATCACTCAAAAATTATCTAAGTCATCTATCTCTCTCACTTGCTTAGGGTTTTATATTATTACTGGCTTGTTTCTTGTCCATTTATTGTATTATATCATTCGTATATCATTAGTTACAATAGTTACTCTAAAATAAATATTTAATCTAATTTAAATTAAATCATAAAAAATCAAAATACATACCACCTTGATCAAGATTATTTAACATTGTACACAAACCACACCATTTGATACAAGCCATTTATGTAATCATCACATAAACGATATCATTAGATAGCCTTATGTGATTTCCTCATTCACAGTTTGAGTGAAATCACTTAAACATAGATTATTGTATGCATCTAGTAGAATTTGAATTGAATAACCAAACCCTATTATTCCTATCATTCCTCCCAACCCTCACACAGTTTCTCAACATCCCCGAGAAATTCAAGAAGATTTATCAGCCCACATAGTTTTTTTTTTTTTTTTTTAAATTGAGGATTTAATCAAAAGAATGAGGGATTCAAAATATACAAACCCCGTCGTGCCTCTCTTACAAACACATTGGAGGCATTAGTTTCTCAAGTTGATGTGGAAATGGGGGAAATTGATCATTGGAAATCTTATAGAGAGGGTTGTAGGGTTTATTATTCAAAAAAAAATGTCATATGTCGATGTAAAGAATTTCTTTTTGCAAAAGACCTCATATGCGCCTTATTCATGGACCACCCATAGTTATTTTCCTATTCCGTTGTCATGAAAATGGTTTCCCATCAATTAGTACAATAATAATTTGATTAAAAATAATTTTTGGGACCGATGGTGGATGGTGTTTGATTTTCCACCTTACAATAAAAATGAGGTGCCATTATACTTTATGAGGAAACTCTATTACGAGTTTATCCTCAACGAGATCCCAAATTATTTTGATTTCCAAGATTTCAGGGCCGAGGAAAAGGATTTGCACAGGATTGACCAAGTGCACAACGTGCACCTATTCAACAGGGTAGATTCCCTGCACGAAACCCCTCACCCCCGAGACTCCGTCCCTCTAGCAGTGAAGGAGATAATAGATATTAATACAATCCATGCACTTCAAGGGCTATCTGCAACCCTTGTTCCAAATATGAGGGAGATTTATTAGCTACATGCTCACGGAGGTACACAGAGTATTCCCTCAAGGAGTACTAGTATGATGCCACATATTTTCTCGTCATGTGGTAGCATATATTTAGGGCCCGAGGAGGACGATACTTTCATACATACTAATTTTGGTGGAGTTAGCGCTGGGGGTGCACATGATAATGTCACTATGCCAGATGCATTTTTGAGCGAGAAATTTGGATTACAATCATCGGTGTCACCTTCAGGTATTTTTATGTTTTATTATGTGTGTTACTGAGAAATATTGGAGTACTTGATTTACTTATATATGTTAAATTTTTGAAATAATTGTATTTGTACATGTATGCATTGATATTACAGTGCACGGGAGGGGCGTCTTCATCTCGACCATAGGTGGTGAGCACCATGCGTACACATACATTCACAGAGGTAATTTAGAATGTTAATTGTGTAAAATTTTCACATACGTGAAAATATATCTATATATAAATTTTGAAGTCAGATATATGTATGTTCTTGTATGTTCATCTAACTCACGTGATACATGTTTGATAAATATGCTGACTTCACTAGACACCCCACCATCTCTACGACGAGTAGAGAAAGGTGTTTTCATTGCGATTTAATTTGCATAGTAACTCACCGATGTATTCAAACAACATGTATTTTTGTTAAATTACTCATGTAATTCATATTATGATAAATTACATGTTAATAATGTCTTTTATTGTAGAATTATTAAATTATGTTAATAATGTCCTTCATTGTGTATACGCAAGAGTTACCTCAACGGTAGGATCCCTATTTATTTGACTCATATGTGTGGGGGTAAAAACAATAGTTATATATTGATAAAATTAGTTAACATATTGTCATTACACATACATGTACTTAGTTATATTTTGGCTACTACTAATGTTTGATTTTGTAATCTTATGTGTATGTAGGTAACTTCAATCCCCTCCATTTTGACTTTGAGGGCACAAAATCCTCCATCTCATCATCTTCATACCCTCGTTCGTACTCCAGGAGCTCCGGTGACTCATCTAAGCATGAGATGCAGATTCGGTGTGCTTGTTAGCTTGCCCACAATCTAACCCTCATCATTAGGACCCATGCCCCCACCGATCAACAATAACCTCGAGCTTTGTCACAACTTCCCTAGGGGTCTCTATGTCTCCATCCTCACGTCTATACTACATGGGATCCTTTGGAACTCCCTACAAAAAATTTGAACTATATCCTAACCCAATCAAAATGGAGTATATCATGCTCACCTAGTTGGTGAGCCTACACCCATATACGCTATTGTAAACTAACTAACTAATCAAAAAATTCAAGCCAAATAGGAAAATCTAGATACGGCCTCCATACCACATCTCCCACCTGCAATTGAGATAAAATCTCTCTATAATACCCTGACCTCCTCCTCTTCAGTGCATGTCCGACATCATCCCTTAATCTCATGAAATTAGGGTGTCCATCATTGATCCCCCATCGTAATCCAATTGGTCGAGTAACTGCAATGTGCTCAAATTCGAAGCATGTAGCAAAAATATGATATCAATACCATAACTCGTGGACCTTCCAGCCCACTCTGTATGTATGTGCAAGTAGGGTAGGACCCCACTTAAAAATGGTACGGTGCTCCATCATCTTGGCCATAACCCCTGTCATCATCCAAGGAAATTGGCCACCTCCTAAATCTAGTAAAACATAACAAATGATGGTCATCATCATCATGGTCATCTGAGTATAGCCCTCTGTATCAGATGAGTAAAGTTTGCTATAAGAAAATAATGTTGACTCATATCTAACACCAGTAGCATCTACTCCATACAACCTATTCATCACCCCATCCCTCTCCTCCTCAGTAATGATATATACACCCTCTCCTCATATAGGTACTCTTAGGATGTGGTGTGAATCCTCCATAGTGATCATAATCTCACTAGTAGGCAACAAGAAAGTATTGGTGGAAGGATTTCACTTCTCTAACAAGGCCAACATAAAAATATGAGATATGTGTAATCGATTTATAATGCCTCATGACACCAAAACAATGGCTTCAACATGCTTCCAATCGTCATCGGTCATATTATCCCTCACCTCATCTAAAATCAATGGTATACGATCACGGATCGTCCACTTTACATCCACCTACAAAATTTAAACAAATCAACATTAGTACCATTATTAAAAATGAAATGTTAAAATCATTCACAAAATATCAAAAATTTGTCCAAATCAACATCAAAATCATCACATAAAAATACCAACAACATATAAGAATAATAATTCTAATAGGCACATTGCTATCTAAAAACAAAATTCCATATTCGAAAGAAAAAAGAAAATTAAGAAAAATTTCTTGCATATCACAATTAATCATGTCACAAAAGAAAATTTATTCAATATCAATGATGAAATTGGAACTACAAACACCATGTAAAGGTCCAAAACATTTCTTTAAAAATCATGACAATAACCACAAGAACAAATTGTTCACAAAGTAGGTGAATCATCGGCAATTCACTTTCAATCTTTGGTGATTTCATGAATCACCAACAATCCCCGTGATTTTTCCTAGGGCATCTATGAGGACCCCAATAAATGGAAAAACAAACCTAAATCTACAAAAAACTACAAAAAGTACACAAAAAATGATAAAAACAAGGATAGATCCCTTACCTCGACCATCATGGGCTTCCGTTGCCTTCTCAAAGTTGTCATTCCGTCCAAAATTCATCTTTTTACCCTCAAAAACATTTTCATCACCCGGCTTACTCTGTCAAAATATTTTCACCATGTGGTGAAATGAGCCTGTGAATTGGCTTTTATAGCCCAATTTGTAAATTGAGGAAATTACCGGCGATTCCCTCAATCATCGGTGATTTTCCTCTAATCACTTGCAAATCATATCCTATTGGCATATGTGCCCATTTTTTCCTAAATCATGGTAATCACATTTTTCCACAAGTGTGTTCGGGCCAATAAACCCTAGTCCTTGAAACATTAAAACAAGAAAATGAAATTTACATCGGGAATCATCATTTGTCTATAGGACGTGTGCCCTTTAGCCCCCATCAATTGGCTTTCCCATTCTTTTAGCCTACTTTTACAGATCATATGTCTATAGGTGTCAAACCCCTTGGTTCCCCTATCATTTGATTCATTGGTAGCACATCTTGTTTTGGTAACCCCTAGGACTGGGGAAACATTTTATGAAACACATGACACATAAACACTGGTGTTCCCTATGGATCACCCATATAAATTTTCATCATTTTTGTCTAACGCTTCGGTGTTAAAGTCGCTGAGAAAAAGGGGTAAATGTAGACACTAACAATTTGCACTTACCTATCTTCATTTAATTATCCCGTTTGTAATATATCGCCAAATTAGATTGATTATGTCAATATGATCAAATAAAATATTTCTTCATAAACACAAATATCATATCCCATGATATTTTAATTAACCTAAGTATGTTCTCTAAATATTATTTAAAATCACCCCTAATTCCTTATCCCGACACATCTATCATGGGTATTTTTATAAATCCCCCATTATCTTATCAAAATCTTATATTATCACAAACAATCATATATTTTACGTTTGATATATCTTAATCAAACAACCTAATACATATCCTAAACAAACTTAAGATAAATTAGAAAATATCTAACTAATAAAATCCTTTCCTTGACACCTCACGAGACAACACAACATTTTCAAAAACCACCTCATATCCTATCCCTTGAAAACACGAACAAGAAAACTCAAATTAGCAAATTATTTCAACAATTTACTAAACAAACTCCAAATGTCTGAAATTGATAAAGATTATTTAAGCCCAAATTGCAGCCTCTTTATGGGATCATCTTCTCACATTTCAAACCTCAGTCTTCTCTCAGATTTCATCATTGATGTATTGTATCAACATCAACACGTTATTGTCTAGCATTAACATCCACATTCATCAAGCAAATAAAGGAATCACTTTAGAGTTTGTGGGAGACCAACAAATCACTAGTCATCTTCAAGCCTCATCCTTCACACTCGTTCAAGGTTAGACTATATCCTGAAAATCCTCTTTCTTGATTCAAATCATTTATTTTGATTTATTAACTCACATTAGTCCTTTGAAATTTTATAGCCTCGAACCATATTGATCGAAAATTACAATTTTATTAGGTTGTTTACAACTCCTAGAATCACCTGTGATTCCTACACATTCTGCTTATCTACAAAATGTATCCAATTTTATCTATCTTTTCTATTATATTTTTATTAATGCTAACACACTGTCAAGCATGGATTGTTTAGATGGCTTTAGGTGGTCAAGGACATGAGATAACTAGCATCCATTCACTACATTGTTATCTACCATCCCTTACACTAGGAATAGTATGATGTTCTCCATGACTTGGAATTGTGTGCAATTCACTCAGCCCCTTTAGACCAGCTACAAAACATCTTTGAATCCACTTAGAGGATTCGTGAGGCCACGAACGAGTTTTGGGAGGCCTATTTCAATTTTTATGCATTCGAGCCGACTTGGCATGGTTCGAATACTAGTATGAAGCTCAACTAGAAGAATTAAGTTCGAAGTTGAATCAAGACTAGACCGATTGAGTAACAATATGATACTAAATTCGATTCCAATAGAGAAGAGGAATAGCCAAATAATGTATTTGAATTCTTTAGGGAAGATCTCAGTGATCACGAGAATTCAAATTATCTTGAAGATTTTGATTTTATTGAAGAGGAAGATTCACCTTCATCTGAAAACTCTGACACCGATTTAGACTCGACTTTTGAGCCATAGTCTACATATCTCATATTTCATTATCTACTATATATTTGTAATAAAATTTGAATTTGTCAGAACATTTATTATCCATGTTGTATCATGTTTCATTTTCAAAACCACTTGAATGTGTAAACAACAGGTTAACATCCTTGCAAGGAAGTCCTGCGGCTTCCATGGTCGGCCTTTGCCAGAAACTTGCTTACTATTTTTACTAATAAACATTTTGTGTAGTGTCTGTGATTGTAGTGTCATTTGCAAGACCAGAGCTAATTCATTTGATACATTGAGCGCAATAATCAAATATCGTCTATCGACATCCGCGGGTACCTCTAAACCCCGCCATTTCAATGTTTGGTAAGTTTTATTATCTTGCTTATTAGGTCAAGTTGAAGAGATAAACACATATTCTAAACACATATTCTAAAAATAGTGATTATTAATATAATGTATACATAAATATATACACAAGAAATCGTGCACATTGCACTTAAATGCATATTAAATGTGTTTAAGAATGACTCTATAATGCATTATGAATGACATGGTAGAGTTAGAATTTAGTTGAGTGAGACTTTCAATCAAAATAATATTTTATAATATAGAAAGAAAACATTTTATTATTCTATTTACTTACAATAATTACCTTCAAACTATAATTCAATATAATCTAGATAAGTGGATATAACAATTTAGTAACATACATACTCAATTTTGGTATTAAAATAAAGAGAATGTTGTGCGAGAAAGGATAAAAACACGTGGGAAACCATAGAATATTAGAAAACAACTAAATTTGTTGATCCATGAGACCAAAATACCAATGCACTAGAATCGGGCATATTCATCTTCCATCAAATGCGAAGAAGATATGCTCGAAAAATGATCCAAAACATCACTAGAAATATTCACACAATTTAATTCATAAATTTATCTAATCATTTATATTATCTTATAATGTCATTTCATTTTGAAGAATCTCAATTTATAAATATATTTCAGAGTCTATTTTATTGATTTTTCTCTTTGTAAATGATGGTCTAGTTTCACGTATATCTTTTCCAAACAGATGAGAAGTACCAAAGAGAAGAAATTATTAAGGTTTTATTATTAGTTCTTGGTGATTGGTTGAAGTACTATGTGCTCAATTTCAAAGATAAATGAGAGTAAAGGATCTAAAAATTATTCATTCCCCTATTTTTCTTGAATATGAAGCCATGTTATTTTAATCCTTCTCACGTTCGTTTAATTCTAAAATTGAGTTGAATCAACCTTACTCTTTTTGTTAATTCCAATTTTATGTTTTACACATAACATGATAGGGTATTGCTAATGCCAAGGATGAACTACATGCATTTCTTATATTTCATCTAGGTTTGATTTAGCATAATTCCGAGCATAAAACTTTGTATGGAAATTTCTTTAGTTTAGAATGTAAAGACTTTGTGTAAATTGGTTGTTGTAGTTCCGATGCATGGTACAAGGTAATTAAAACTAAGCTATCGAGTAGGCCACAATCAAGGATTGGGACTAGATAAGATCAAATACATAAATAAAAACCCATGTGTGAAGTAGTGAAATCCAAGAACTTTCAAAGAAAAAAATCTTCAACAAACAAGAAATTGTTCATAAACTCATTAGCCAAAATATGCATAAGAGGTTACATTATATAGTGAAGAATTAGGTCACCCAAAAGGTAATTAACTCAACTCACAATTAAAAATGACTTAAAGTACATTTCCCTTAATGACTTATGATTAACCTAAGAAATATAATTAGATCATGTAGGTAAAACCACATAGTGGGAAAAATCCTACACTAACATCCCCCTTAAGCGTAGCTTAGGTGGGTAGAAGAAAAGGTGGGTCTTGATAACAAGGTCTAATGAGGTACTCGTGTACAAAGAAAAGACACCCCAAAGGAGGATGAAGGAGCTATCCGAGCCCCAAGAAGATCCCGCAAATGAAGATACTTTCTCTTAGTGAAAGGTTTGGTGAATATATCATAAATTTTCTCTATTATTTGGATGCGGTGAAAATCAATGACTTCTCATGAATGATTTCCTAAATGAAATGCATATGAATCTCTATTTTCTTGGTCCTTTGATGGAGGAATGGATTCTTACAAATCTGGATTGTGATTTGATTATCACAAAAGATGATTGTTGGTCATTGAAACTAGATACCAAACTCCATGAGAATCTCCCTAAGCCAACTAGTCTTCGTATAAAAGTAATATATCCTATGTATTCTCCTCTATAAAAGATAAAGCAATAATATTCTGCTTCTTTCTTAACCAACTAATCAGTCCTAAACTAGGTGAGAAATTATAGCACAAGTAGAATTACGATTTTGAATATCAACGACCCAATTTGAATATGTATATCCAATCACTTTGTACTTGTATTAGAAAATCAAGAGAATACTTGGATTATGTAATAGTGATTCGAGTCAGATCGTGAAATTTCAATCCTAAGGAAGTAATGCAACAAGCCCAAGTCATTCATTGAGAACATGTCAGACAAAATAATTTTTACTGGTGTGATGGTGGATGAAGAACTCCTGTGATCAATAGGTCATCCACATAGAGGATCCAAATCAAAAGTGAATCATCCCATTATAAATGTAGACATTTAGATTAGAATGGAATCTAGTGAACTCGACTGAAAGAATAAAAGAGTCCATCTTGGCATACCAAGCTCAAGGGGATTTTTGAAGCCATGCATAGATTTACAAAGTTTGAAAATTAAGGAAGAATCTTCCAAATATCCTTGTAGTTGTTATATGTGTATTTCCTCTTCAAATTCACAGTGGAGAAAGACACTCTTCACATCCATTTGATGAACATCATAGCAATGTGTTGTGGCAATGGAAAGAGTGAGTAAAATTGATTTCATTTTGGCAATTGAGGTAATTTTTTTGGTATAGTCAATGTCGGGTAGAGAAAACCTTTTCTACCAAACATGATTTGAACTTGTCTAATGAACCATGTGCTACTAATTTTGTTGGATAGATCCATCTACATTGAACATTTTTTCTTCCCTTAGGAAGAGGGACTAAATCCCAAGTGTTTTTTCCTCAGAAAGGAACCATATTCCTCTTCCATAGAAGTATCCCACTCAAGAGTTTTTGATGTCTCGTGAAATGAATGTGGATCAAAAGCAGATGCAATGAATGCATGTGGGACATTCTGGAATTGTGAATGTGTTTTCCTATTATCTGATAGATCTCTAACCTAATTACCATCACTTTTTAGTGTTTGTCTAGCCCAAAGAGGACATTCTGGAATTGTGAATGTATTTTGTCCTATTGAATGAAGGTGTTGGATAAGAACCAATAATGTCACTATGAACTAGCTCCAATATCTATGTAGCTCTTCATGATTTACCTTTTTCATACTTCTCTTTAGGATGCTTACCAAGAATGCAACCCTAGAAAACACCATCTCGAAAAATGAACACGTGGTAACCCTAAAACCATGTTATAACAACTGAGTTGCTCCATGTAACTATGGTTAAGATGGCCAAATCACTCGTGCCATAATTTACTCACCCCATATGTATGAGTGAATAATGCAAGAAAGGGTTGAACACGAGTAACATTTGAGAAAGTATATAACCTAGATTGGTGATTTTTTTTCCCAAGAGTAACTATGGAGTCATTGTTAGCTTCCCTAATAGCCACATGATTTGGTGTGAACTCAACTCTCTTCCTTGAATCAATGTGAGTGATTTGATAAACAAACAAGAGATTGGTGGACAATGAGGGAACACATAGAACATCATGAAATGCTCCATCATCCACTTTAAATGAACCTCTCCCACTAACTTTTACAGGAGTGTTATCACCCAACAAGGTGGAAGGCACAAAACAAGGCTCTAAGGATAAAAAAGGGTCTTGAGATGAAGCCATGTTGTGTGAAGAACCCAAATCAATAACCCATGTGGAAGGTTAAGGTGTAATCGCAATAAGAGCTTTGCCCTTATCTTTTCCCCTTTTATGGTCTTTAGCCTTCAAAGACCCATGTGCTGATGAACTTTGATTGGATGAATCAACAACATTGATATTATGTTTCTTGAGCATCTTTGTCAGTTGGTCAATCTACTTCTTTATGCATTTGGTTTCATCATGCCCATATTTCTTGCAGTAGGCACATGTGAGTCATTCTTTCTTAGGTTTCCTGCCTAAAGAAAAGGAATTAGTTGATGTTTTGTGACTTAGTATCATATTTCTGACTCTTTCGTTGCTTGTGGTATTTATTTTACTTCTTCTCCTTATTTTGTAATCCTTTCACTTTTCGTGACTCACTATTAAGGCACGTGATTTTGAGGACTTCATTGCACCCATTTGCATAAGCTTGTCTTGCTCCGAATAAATTCGGTAGAAATTTTTTCCCGAGGATGGCATGTTCAATATAGCTCAATGGCACATCTAGTGGCATGAAAATTAGAAACAAAGACGAGAATAGTCGGAACCCAATTTGTCAATAATGATAAGAATCAATTGATCGTCCTCTTTTTCTATGCCGCATAGTTTCAACTATAACTTGAGTGATTTAAACTTGGTAAAAAGTCTTGTATCATTTCAAAGTTGTTTTGCGCTCAAACTAATGAGCTCATTTTCCAACTCATGAACTCTCATTGTGTCTTACCTCCTAGAGAGTCTTCCCAAAGTGGTCCATATTTTATTAGAAGTAGTTGTAGATTCAATATGAAAGAGCAAATATAAAGACACGCATGAGACATAATACACCATAGGCTTCGTCACTTTTGTTGTAACACTTCACCTTCTCTGCATCTAGTGTCAATTTTTTTATGTATCCACAGTGATCCAGTGTAAGGCTCTCCTCCTTTAGAGGATTTTTATTTTGACTTTCCACTCGTGATAGTTGAAAGGTGTAAGAAGCAAAATTGAAACCGATTCATTATAGAAGTGGATATGTGTTGAATTGTGTGTGCTTGAAAGATTGAGATATGTAACCCCTAGAAACTACACAAGTTCAATTTTACAAGGCATGAGAATATTACTAATGCGTAGAGCTAAAAATAAATTGCATTTTTTTAAAAGGCATCTAAAAAGAATTTGTTGGCTAAAAGTTCTAGAACTTGAAGTTTCTTGCTCGCAAATAAAAAATTCCATTTTGCATAAATTATTTTGGTATGCAAATGTTTTCCCAAATATTATGATGGAAAATTTAAGCCCCTTTGGATTGGGAAAACTAACGACTTAACTCTCATGTGCTTAGGGGCTAAGCGCTAGGATGAGTACCCCTTTTAATGATATAAATTTATAGTGTGATGTGACCAGGGAGTGTGATGTCACTCCCAAATTGACCCGATTTTGTCAATGGATAGTATTGAAACCCCCACATTTAAATTTGACGTGTGCACACACTTTGTCAGAAGTTGTCAAAATTTACACCTTTCTTTGCGCCTTTCAGAAACCCGATTCAAGGTTTTGCGTTTATCAAACACCTTAGAAAAATCGACAAACATTAGCGTGGTTTTCCTCTTGTCGAACACCTTCGAAAACCTAACAAACATTGTTAGGGTTTTTAGTTTTCTCGACAAATGGAAAAACTCAAGCACTCTTGTGAGGATTTTGCACTTGACAAGAAACTCCTGAACTTGAAACTTGTCAAGCAAGTTGAAAAACCTAAAACACTTGTGTTGGACCGAGGGTTGGGGTTTGACCTCAAAGCTGCAAGTTTCATGTCGATGTGTTGAGTTGTCCGGATGTCCCAAAATGCCGAAATGCACCACGTTGATTGGGGATTGTGGGTTTGACAACAAGTTGTAAGTTTTGTGTCGACGTGTAGAATAGTCCTAAAAATCAAATGAATTAGTGTTGATAGAGGGTCAAAGGTTTGACTACAAGTTGCGAGTTATGCGGTTGTGCACCAAAACTCGAAAACTTGAATTGCACTAAGTCGAATTTTTTGACATTTATCAAACACCCTAGAAACTTGAAATGCATTAGATAAGGTTTTTCAACTTGTTAAGAATCCTGTAAAACCCGAAAAACACTGTCATATTTTTGGACTTGGTTAACAACCTGAAAAGCCTAAGAGACACAAATGGTGAGAAAATTGCAAAGAAAACTCCATATCTTGAAAAACCATTGTCTTCCACGCAAAAGGAAAATACCCACTAAATGTTTTGAAAAACCCAAGTAATGCTTTTTTAATTTTCGAGCGCGAGTATGTGCAAATTTTGTAGATTAATAAAAACCTTCAACCCCTCCAAAAATCGTTGAAATTGTCTATCACAAAACTAGGTCATGTGTACAACTAAATCTAGGATTTTGGGATCTTTTGAATTCAACGACAATGTTTCTTTTTCATTTAGAAACTCTGGAGAAACAGATCTCCACGGATTTTCTAGAAATCCCACCAAACCTTTGAAAAGTAAAATCAATGAAAAACATACACCGAATGAGCTAGAAAGTTAGATCTCACAACATAAGGTATAACATGCGTCTACTAGAATGACCCCGATACCATGCCAAAATGTACCGCAATCGAGAATTGAGTATGGATCAGATTGAATACACAAAATAATACCTTGTGTGAAGTAGTGAAATCCAAAAAAAAATTATTAACTCAACTCACTACTAAAAATGACTAAAAATATATTTCCGTTAACTATGATTAATGTAAACAAACTAATTAAAATCGTGTAAATAAAACCACGAAAAAGCCTACACCAACATAAACTCATCTCTTAAATCATGAGGTGGGAAAGTATCTTAACAACTTAAACAATAATAATTAACACGGTGCGTAAGCAAACTTTCCTGTACAATTTATTTTTTTCCGTTCGGTAACTCGAATAAAATAAAAGCTTTTAGAAAATAAATTTTAATTACTTTTTTAATCAATCCAAATATTATTTTTAATTTTCAGGCACCCTACTCTCGCCCCTTACCCCATTCAAAATTATAAAATAAATTCTCCATCTTCTACACATATTAAAAAATAAAAAATAAAAAATCATTTACTAAAATGTATAACTTCACCCAGATTTCCCATATTAATGACATAATAATAATCTGTAATCTTGTTTTTCACTCTGAATATGATTTGCATTGGCGAATATTCCCTGCTATGTGTAGTGAAATAACAAAAGAGGACGGCTTCCCATGTCATAAAAGAGGACGTCTATCCATGTCACTCTCTCCAAAGTCGCAGCAAAATAGGGCAAGGGATTTCCATGTCCATCTCCTGTAGCTCTTCGATCGGCTTTGAATTTGGTCATTTCGTTTCTTTAAAATCTTGTCCTCTTTCCCAGTTAGATCCTTTTGCAATTTCAAAGCCTCATCTAATTGTCTGGCAATGATCTCTCTTTCCCTGCAAGCTTCTTCCTTTTGATAGAGGGCATCATCTCTCTGTCTTGCAACCTGATTCATTTTCTTGAGCTCATTACATAGGAGCAACCTGTATTGCTCAATATCAGCTTCCAAATCTGCTTTTCTAGTTTCAGCAGCCATTAATGCTTGCCTTCCAAATTCAAGCTCTGAACGAGCCTTCTCAAGGCTCACATCCTTCTGCTTAATGGCATGCTCCTTCAAACTCAGAGTCTTAGTTAATTGTTTGGTAGTACTGTCCTTTTCTGTCAAAGCTTTGTTCTTTTGATGCAGGGCATCATCCTTTTCCTTGATTATTTTCTCCAAGTGCCTAAATTTAGCCTCCCACTCGAGTTTTGCAGTTTCAGTTGCTTTCCTCACTTGCAGTTCAGATTCAAGGCTCTCCGAATTTGCTTTAGGAGAGAGTTTCGGTAACAGAACTGATGTGGCCATTGATTCCCTGTCCTCAATAAAAGCAGAAATTTGAAATATGGATAGAATGCAAGCCTACAAATGAAGAGAATAAACACAGCTTATTTGAGGAATAAGTTTTACCTGTTGATGAACATGTAAGTCCGATAGTTCCCCAAGTTAAAAGTTTCATCAATTTTAAGCCCAGCTCCTCTTTTACTGGTATATCCTGGATAATTTGATTTTTTGAATTTTACCGATTGTTTCAAAACCAACCCATGTTTTTCTGCTTGTTCCGCCAATTTCCACTCGCTATAAGGATGTCTTTCTGTATGTGTAACATGGATTTCTCCCATTGTGCTGAGCATTATGCTGGCATTCTTGAAGAACATTTTCACCAAATGACGGTGCTTCCTGCCCACCAAACAGAGTTCAACAACAATAGAACTTCTGCATTTAATTGTGGCTACATGTTCTAGTCCTAAGTTTTACAAAACAATCCCTTAACTTAAAATAAGATTTCATATTGATAAATTCCAATGGGGTAGACATGAGGAAAGGATTTAGAGGCTAAAAAACCTACTTGATTACTTTTCCATCTTCTTCCTTTCTTCCAAAGAATCCTGCGTGAGGGAAGTTGTAGACAATTCTATCGAACTTCCTCTCCCTTAAAATCTCAAGCTTAGCCATTGATGTCGCATCCACCCCATGCAATGGCATTGCTCCACATCTCTCCAAAATCTGAAGATTTGCTTTCCCTGATTTGTATGAACTCTCCACCTTCTCTGCTTTTAAGGGATGTACACACACACACAAGCAGAATATTATGATCAAGATCAAGAATAACAGATAAAACACTGAACGAGAACAGGAACAAAAACAAAATTTGGAGGAGAGGCTTTAGACCTCGACTGTCAAGAGAGGTGGGAACCATGTTTTTGGCAGAGCCAAATGCATTAGCCAAAGCTGAAGAAAATGAAAAATCCCCTTCGCCCACTAATAATATCTGATGGAAGTTGGAGTAGTGCTTGATCCTCCTCTCCGACCTGGAATCCATATATAACAGGGTACACAAAAATCCAACCAACTAATTCCCTGCGAATGTTAAGTATAAAATGGCATTATGAAGAAATCACGACAGAGATGAGCCAAACTTAAACATATATAAAGACCTCCAACTGCACTACTTGAAACCCATGTCATACTATATCCTTTCAAATACTAGAGTTAAATGCAATATACAGTTTTGATTCCTGAATCTAAGACCTTATTCACCTTCTAAATTCTAACATCATACCATTACCCAACATGCCCTATAATCATATTCTGCTTAAACATAAAATAGATCTCTGATCTCTGTTGTCTTGGCCATGAATGCTAACAGTTCTTTTCATTGATCCAATACAAAATTGAAGGAATAGAACCTTACACTTGCACATACTGTACGCAACTATTTCCCTTCTACTATTTCTAGAGCTTCAACAATGAATTTAAGCATATCTTTTTTTACGAATGGATCTGAAGAGCAATACTGCATTCATTGAGACAGACCTTATCTGCCGATTTACAAACCAAATGAAATGATCATTATTGTCATTTTTCTCAGTTCTAGCCTTTTTTAATCAATTTTCAGCAATGAACCAAAGCTTTAGCGGAAAAGAACATTTCAAAATATGCACTGCAGGATATTGAAATCCATGTCACTAACTCGATTGTTTGTATATCACAGGTATGCTCTTAAACTGATCTTGAATAAGAAAATATATCTACAAAAATATCCCAAGATGCTACCTCAACTAGTTTTTAAATAGATTTCGTTGATGCATCAAACTAAGCCAGCATTTAGCTCTATATGTGCAAGTAAATAAACCTTCGAAGTGCATACTAACAAAAGTTTCTGAGCAATATAAAGTTTAAAACAATTCTTAAAATTCTACAATTTTTTTATTGAGCAATGTAGGTTTTCCGGAGGTACAGTCAATTATCTAATAAACAAATTGAGGCTATTGCACATGTTATTTAAGAGGAATTAAACTCGTTATTTTCACATTCACACTCAGCAATTTCCTTATTTATCATTACACCACAATCCCTTAGTTAAAATCTTATAATATAATTGAATGTCAGAAGTCTTGCAACAGCCAAGAAATCTATGGGATTTGCAAAGCTTACAATGATCATATCAAGCAACTGGGAAGACTATGAATAGGGTACTTCTTGGAAATTGAAGTGTTATTTCAGTTTCTTTAGTCCATTCTGTTTTATACATTCCTTTTCATTTTGATATTGTCAGAATCCAGAATCCAGAATCCAGCAAGTGATGGATTTGGAGATTTGCATTCTCGCTTATTAAAATTAGCGAATGTAATGAATACAAAGAATTATATATACCATTTAATGTTCAACTGTTGGGCTATATTTTCGGAGTTAGGAAACTGGACTATAAATTATAGGAGGGGGAAGCTTTTTTTTTAAAAGAAGAATGCTACGAAGTGTACATTAATTTGGCCATTTAATATTATAACACAATGGTTTATTGCGGAATCTCTGCTGCAAAAAAATATAGCTATAAGTTTAGTGGAATATTTCTTGATAGAGTTTGTTTTGTAGTTGGCTGTTGCATTGTACATTTACACATTTTTATAATTTCTCATCTAATTTTTGTTAGTTGTATTTTTTATATTAAAAAACATATAATCTATAGAATTTTCTGTATAAAAAAACTCTTAAATTTATTCAGTAGTACTTGTCAAAAAAAAAATTCAGGTAACTCTCTCCATAAGACTGTATTAGAGAAGAATTATGGTGAACTAATATTACTCTGGACTGTAATAATAAACAAAAAAGAAAAATGTTTAGTAGCTTTGAAGAGTCACAAATGATGATAGGATCCACCCTCTCGGGACACTAATTTGCAATGGCAGCTTAATTTTTCTTTCTTGTGTTTCTTGATGGTTTGTAATTGTCCTCGCTCCTACACCTAATTTTTTAATCTAGTTTGGTTCGTAGTTTTGAGACGTATTTCTATACACTTTGTTTTTTGTGAATTATATTGTATCATTTTACTTATTAATATAATATAAAATCTTATTCATAACAAAATAATGAATATTTGTTGAAAGTTCTATTTACGGTATGTTTTAGGATTTTAAGAATTTTAAAAAATGTTGAAAAAAATCATGTCAAATTCTGTTGTGGCTTATATATATATATATATATATATATATATATATATATATATATATATATATATATATATATCATGAAATAGATAATACTATTAAAAATTTCAAAATACATAGTGAGCTCTAACCTTTGAATACAAACATGGGTCCAATTTCTAGGTATGTTTTGGATATTAAATTTATCGAGTTATTTTCTACATTGAAATTTATGTTTCAATGGGACAAATTATATTTTATATAAACTATATTAAACCATAACATTTAATAAAATGTTAGAAATTACTTCAAGACATCTATGTGCAAGAGAGTGTGGAGGTGATGTATATCTATGTGAAGGAGGTGTCCGATTTATGGACCTAGGCTGATGTGATGGACTAGCAGACCGATGAGACCATGCATGCCATGTGCGGCGAGGCACGAGATGGGAGCGAGATGGTTGTTTTTGTGATAGGTCGATGGGACCTAGATGCTCTAGCGAGTGCAATGGAAACCTCAAGAGGAGGGTGTGGCCATGGCATGGATGGTGCAAGACCATTGATAGTAATGATTTTCTTGTTGTGGATGAAATTTAGACACAAGTGGTGCATAAAGATGATAGCGCGAGTTGCAAAGAGCCAAGGAAGACCTAAGAGCATGTCACGCCCTTCAACTGATGGTGCCATAAGAAAAGGCACAAGCATGGTGAAAGGGTCGACTATGACTAGAAGCTTGACATACCATATGAGTTAGGAATTGGATATGAAATTTGCGAGAGTTGATAGACGATAATGACAAGAAGTGTGATAAAACATGCACTTATGTGAAATGATGGTTCGACCATAGTGTTATTGATGGAAATGGATCCAATAGGAGCACGAATGTGTAAGCAATGAGAAGAGAATGTAGCATGATAGGCATGATCGGAGAAAGTAATAATCAGTGGAGATGTCTCAGCATGAGCTACTAGAAAATCCAGAGCACGTGATGCGGGGAGGAGGCACTACGCAATATGTATGATTAGTGAAGAATCGAGTTACTTGCTTATCGTGTTTAGGAAGAGGATTGTTGAAGATTTCGAGCTTGTGATTTTCATTATTTGGGACGAAAGCCGTATACTCTAGAAGCTTAATTCCATTATTATTCGTTTTGTGTATGATGTTATGCATGGCTCTCTATCCAAATTCAAATTCGACTCCTTCAAAAGACCTCTTTCGCAGTTTCCATTATACATTTCACGTACGATTGCTAGTATATAAACTATATTAAACCATAACATTTAATAAAATGTTAGAAATTACTTATAAATAAATTAAAATATTTTTAAAATAAAAATAAAATTAAGAATATATAAATACCCTTTCTAATAAATTTATGCATGGTTAAAAAATAAACTTCGACTATAAAAGCGAGAACCAAACATAACCAATTAGAAAATTATAAAGAAAATTGTTATTTTTTATTTTCTTAATATAAAGAGGTTATGCTCTTTGGCATTTCTATTGTGAATGTACCATATAATATTTTATGGTTCTTTTGTAGCATTCTTTTTATTTTAAGTTTATTTTTAAAAAGTTAAATTTTAAATTTATTTATAAGAAAATTTTGAAAAATAATTACCAATTTCCTAGAGAAAATTATTAAATTTATTAAAATATAAATTACAAATTTTTTATTTTTTTTTTAAATTATTTTATTATACATATTTTTTATATTTTAGTTATTAATCTCTTTTTTTTTCCCTGTTCTTTCAAACTATCAGAACACATGAATTAAGTTGTAATTTAACCGAATGGATAATGATAAAGGTTGTTGTTACATCATACATCAAGATAGGTCGAAACTAGGTTTGAATCTGTAATACTAAACTAAAGAAGGTCAATTATTCATACGCCAGACACATACTAAAAATTTATCTTACCACGAGGGGGTGATGTCTATCCAACCTCGGGGAATGATTATCCAGCCTACAGGATAGCATTGACCCATCTCATGGGTACATCCGCATGTCATCTATAACATTATTTTCAATAAATACATGTTGTTATAATCAGAGATTTTCTTAGAGTTTTTATAGAAGACACGTTTCTCACTATAGGTTGTGTGTTTATCAGTTTATGTTTTGTGTTTATCAAAACTGGTTTTATATGGTATGTATGTAGGGTCATTCATCCAGCATGCTATCCTGTAGACTGGATAAAAACAGAAAATTGAGACTGGTGTGAATCCTTAACTCAATCTTTAACGCTAAATTAAAGAAGGCCAATTACTGGTAGACCAGATAACAAAACACTTTGTAGAAATCCGACTGCTATATGACCACAGTTGATCTAATAACAATGGATCCTAAGCAACCTCAGTCATCATGGGCAGTATGGCAATTTAAATTTATGCAATCTTGAAGACTCAGAAATGCTCTAAATGGACTACTCCCATATAAGCCCTGTAAAGCCCAATATCTGTCACAATTATCTACCCACAAGAAGAGCAGCGAAACACTGTACTCAACACCTACAAAACAGAAGATCCATCCCTAAAAACTACTCTCATATAAACCCCTGTAAACTCCGATTTATATCACCACTATATACCTGACAACAGAGATTTAGTCTACCCAACTGATCGTAAGGAAAATAAAAACTTGTGGGTACATCTCAAACAGAGGGAGTGGCATACACATTACATATATACCCCGAAATGCCTTAATCAAAACTGCTTAAACAACCATGGGAAGAAAACAGTAAATTGGCTCACCTTATGCACTTCTTCTCAGCTACTTGTATATTTTATAGCTTGGAAATCAGAGCTTGCTCATAAGCTTCACTGAAAAACAAAGAACAGCGATGTATTGGTATGCGAATGTCTTGAACAGATGAACATATTAAACCCGGAACAGATAAAATGCAGAAGTACAATAGCCACAGAATACAGAAGCCAGAAACCTCTGGTTAGAAAACAAAGTTTAAACCGCCATGGTTTGATGGGTGTCTGTTTCCTCTGCAAACCACATTAATCTGCTTTCTTCTTATGAAAGTAAGGAATCTGCTGGGTAATTTTCTCCCCGTTACATGGCAGAAAGTGAATGGAATACAGACGCATAGATATTTATATATGGTAGGAAATACGGTTCAAATGTTCACACCGTACGTAAGAATCATAGTCGGTTACGATGTGTGAGCTTAATTATTCATTTCTAAAATAAATCTTCGTACCTTCCTCCTCAGTTCCTGCTATTTTCAGAAGCGTGAGTGATAATTTAGATTAAATTTAGTAGTTGCCAACTTGTAAAGTGCGAAAAAGAATTCTTAGTGGAGACCTCTTTCGATAAAAGTGTGCCTCCACCCACTAATTTTGGTACGAGCCACTTCTTTGTAATAATTTTGCACTCTGTGTTCATTGATAATTGGATTACCTTAAGTTTGTATGGGCTCTAGTAAAGATGGTATCCTATTTTTCATGATTTGATGGGAAATATTTCCAAGCCATTAATTAATATTAATTTATTTTAACTAATTAACAAAATAACTAATATTATTTTTAATAAAACATACAATATACTAATATTTTATAAAGACACTACTTCCACCATATACTATTATTAGTAGTGTCATCATAGAATTAAACTATAGGTTTCACATATGTTTAACCAAGTTATTATTATTTGTCCTTTTCAACCAATCAAACATTGTTATTATTTTCATTAACAAAATATATAATTTCCACATTAATAAACATTAGTAAACTTGCACTTTTTTAACAAAATAATTGTAAAAATGTATTTATCTTCAATTTGATTGGCCTAAAAATTAACATGTTATTACTTATTACAACCTTCAGTAATTTCGAGGAAAACATGATGTCATTAGCATTTATGATGTCATAACATTTATGATAGCATTTATTTTTTTGGTTTCCTTTTTACATTTAAAAAATATTTTAACAAATTAAAATATCTTTCTCGAATATTACCATGTGATTCACCGCTTCCCTTCTTCTTATCCCCGCAAATAGTTTGTTCTTGAACTACATTTACCACTTTCCCTCTCTGTTCCGACTAAGCTTATTATACGAAAACATCAATCAATGGGAATTTTTTCCCATCCTATTTAGAATTTCCAGGATTTGAGAGATTTTGGTTTGAAATTTCGATGTGTTCCAAATAGATCTCAATATGACTTTGTGCTTCCCGGTTTCATCCAAAGCAACTCATAAGTTG
The DNA here is from genome assembly GCA_018340775.1 of Taxus wallichiana var. yunnanensis. Taxonomy (NCBI): domain Eukaryota; kingdom Viridiplantae; phylum Streptophyta; class Pinopsida; order Cupressales; family Taxaceae; genus Taxus; species Taxus wallichiana. The sequence continues at coordinate 678,257,191 of CM031243.1, read as the reverse complement.
GAAGAATTTAATATATGGAATTGAGGCATCACAATGAAATGTGGTAAAAATATGCAGAGCATGATCGAAGAGGCACCTCCTGATAGGCAGGACAAATTTCTTTCATAAAAACAACTGAAGAAGTGTTTCCAATTCAACCACATGTCCATTAAATGTCGACCCATCCACCCGGACCCGCAGCCGTTATCCTCCGTAGTTAATTTCATGGCCTTATGTCCGCTGGAGCCTTTAAGTGATGAAAGGGCCCGAAATAGCTCCACATGTCCCTTGCTTTGGTGTTAAACTTGACAGCATGTCCCTTCATTTAGAAAAAAGTCGTCCTCCACACCATAAAATTGTTCATTTTCATTTTAAATATTGAAGTACTTAGCAGTGCAACCATTTGCCAACTACTCATGTTTCTCCAAATGCAACCACCACGTCTCCTATGAAATCATTTCAATTTTCACCTTTAACACCATACATGATCATTTCAGTTGCAGCAATACTTAGCAGTATTGTTGCTCTTGTTTCAATAGTGCCTTAAAAATATATGTTTTAATTATAATGTTTATTGAAAATGTTATATTGTATCCAATTTACTTTTAGTTTTAGTTCGAGGTGGGAACAAAGATGTATTTTAGTCAATTTTGAGATGATTAGTGGTGTTTGAAAGCATCTAATGTAACTAAGTTTTTATCAAGACAACATGGGATTTCTTCGCAATTGTGGGACTTGTACAATGAAGCAAACCTCCAGATAGGGCTAGTTTTCATCTATCTCTACTCCTAATACTATTACCAATCTAGCTACTCTAACACCACATGGGAAAAGGGAGAAGGAGATTAACATAAAGGGAAATGGCAATCCGCCAACAAAGGAACATGGATCTTCTTCCACTTGTGTGTTTAAGAATGACACAATATACTAAATGAATGCAAGTATACTCTACACATACATCTAGCACAATTAAATAGAAGGTGAGGCAAAAAATGTATGATAGATATAAGCCACAACAACTCAACTAATGCATAAAATATGCATAACTTCAATACTTTACAAAAAGAGGCCCCGAATGCATTACAATTTCCAATATAGAGGCTAAGATAACAAAGAGAAGAAGAAATGACTAGAGAAGTAAGGGGCCAAAAGTAATAGGATCAAAATTCCCTTTGAACATAATAGACTCTTTTCTTTGTAGAATAAAATGAAAGGAAAGGAGAATTCAAAATGATTCAGACAGGAGTGAAGTAAGAATGACATATTTACTTATTATTGCTAAGCAATAGAGATTATGACAAAGATTCATGTACCCTAGGAGGAAAAGCACCAATTTCAAAGCGAATAACTATTATCATCCATTATCATGTGAATCATATTGTTGGCCCACTTGCACCGTATATATTGGTCATTACACCTTATAACCACTTCAAGAAACATGAAATAGTAAATCAAGGTCACCATGACTTTCTTATGTCATACGATTGACTCAAGCCACTAATCAGTCATCAACTACTAGCAATGAATTTTCACAGCTTGAGAAGAATTACATAAACATCTTCAAGTGCATGACAACATGGAGGATGTCACAAACTGAAGGAAAAATGTACGATTCCATCGAATAAGTAGAATATGGCATAAGAGGAAATTCTTCACTTAGATGTAGGACAAAAGGTCGAACACAGCTCACCAAAGTATTAAGGAGTTGAAAAGAAGGGTATTAAAAAAAACACAATGTACCATGAGACAATAAGAATATTTTTGATGCTATCAAGATGACACAACTTGGGATATACACTTGGCAACAAAGTTAGTTCTTCACCAATGTCATAGAGTGATTCACAATCTTAGAAGGTTATGCGCAGATTCATATAAGCATTTGCAATGAAACATAGTATAACATGGCTTGGCACAATGTGAATAGATGAAAGGAAAGGGAAAAAGGGAAATTTTAGCATGACCTCAAGTGAAAAAGAGAGAGATTCTTATAATGGCTCAAATGTTCCATGCAAGTGGTTGAGTAAAGACATTTGCATATTGTACTTATATTGGGAAACATTCAAGCTAGATTTTTTGTTGTAGAATATGTTCACATGTAAAATATTATTGTACCTCAATTTTCTTTGTTCATCAATGAAACATTGGATTATGAACAATTTTTAGAACATGAACATCATTTTCGACATATAGGGTGGATGTTTACTTATGTGATACTCATAATTCCTCAAGTATGTGATGTAGCCATATCACTTCTCAGATAGCTCCTCTTAAAATGTAATATTCTACTTCAATCAAAGAACATGAAATAAGACTTTACTTATTTCTCCCTCATGGTATTAGTTCAGATCCTAATGAGAATATGAATCCAAAAGTTGATCTCAATTCATCAATGTTACTTGCATGATCGAAAATGTGTAACATGCTAAGAAGTATTGATTTTTCTTCTTATACTTTACGTTGAAGTTTGTGGTTCCTTTGATGTATCTTAAAATTCTCTTCATAGCTTTCTAGTGACTATTTTTTTTTCTTACATGAATATTAATAACTATCTCCTAAAAGTTTATATTTTTCCTAGTGTAGGTTAGGTAGATTAGACTCCAAATCAACTATCAATAAAGGGTTTCATCTGCCTATGGTGATAAATCTACATGAGACAGTTAAAATATTTCCTACATGGGTACAAAAATAGGCTTCTATTCCACCATCCAAAATTTCTCAAACAATGTCTTGGTGTATTTCATCTATCTGACAAAAATGTGTTTCTTCATTTTCCATAATTTCAATCTAAGGAAATAGTGAATTAGCTCAAGATATATCATGTTGAATGCCTATTTCAAATTTATCTTTATGTCTTCTATCATTTGTATTAAAATTTATTTTATTACTAAATAGTCAACACATGTATAACTATTGTCACCATCTCCTCCTTGTTGTTTGAGTTATAGATTAGAATCGTAAGGGTTACTATTGAATCCATTATGAATGAGATACTCATTTATTTTGTTGTATTATAATCTAGGAGCTAGCATGCTTGAGTCTATATAGCGACTTCACAAATATACACACATTTTATTCTTAATTGGGTATGCCAAGATATTATGGTTAAGTCATGTAGACTTCTTCATTTATGTTTGACTTATTTAGGAAGCTTAATTTGATGTCCATTTGAATAAATGTCACATCCCACAATTTCATTTTTTGTTGTTGTAATAATTGAGTTATGTTGTGTAAAATGGGTTATGAGGGGCTAGGGATAGGAAGTGTTGTTTGGTTAGAGCTGCAACTAAGTGTATGCATGTATGCCACTGAAAATATATACATACTTATGCGTAGTTATAAACCAAACCATGTAACAACGCTTGTCACCAATAGTCGTAAAAGACTTGATATTTATAGCTTATTATCGCTTTGCATGAAGTTGTATGCATTTACCTTACCTTTCTATATGAGATTATTTTGACACATTGATGTTATGTTTGGTTGGTGTACTTGTTATTGATATTCTAGTACATCCGCTTGCTGGAAATAATAATTAGCGAAACATTATGAATTTATACAAATTTGTAATGTATTATTTGGGTAATTAGAAATAACGGTGATTGTTTAAAACATAATAACTTTCTTTTACATTGGAACAGTCATATATCATAGAGCAATATGATGGCTTTTAGCAATGGATAGGTAAATGTCGAATTTTCAAGGTAAAATCAACAGTTTACTTAATAATCCATTTAAAAGTAATACAAGTATGTTGCTTATACAAATATGAATTTGGAAAGTATTGCAAGGTAAAGAGAATGTCAATTATATTGATCTTTGATTATTTACTTGAATATTTTAATAAGCTTGACCATAACACATTTAATGTTATATTTGATGATTGATTGATTAATCGCACTATGTGTTGGATTGAAACTTGTTTTGTTTGATTATCGTCTTGGGTGAGTGTATTTTCCTATAAACTTGGTTATCGTTTGTGTTGGGTGCATTGGTCTAAAGGAAAAGGATTGTATGGTTGTTTTAAATAATTAAAGCCATCTAACATGGAAATGGTGATTAAGATGTTGATGAATATTAAACCATCTTATGTGGCATTCGATTGTTTATGATTTGTATTTGCGATTATAGTTAATAAAGGTAAATGGTTTGGCTTTGGTTATTGTTTGGGTCTTCAACCATAGTCATTGGTCTTTACTTTGGTTGGAAACAATATGGAATTGACCATATTTGAATAGAAAATGGGTTTTTAATTGTTTAAATGGTTTATTAACGACCCATGTAAAAATCTAATGTTAAATTATTTTTTCATTGGATCTTAGACCGTTCGACTTAGCACCTCCAATTAACTTTTGGAGGGAACTAGCTGATTGGCGGTGGTAAGTATGTGGTCTGCCCAATATGTGGTGCCTGCTGAACTTAATGCCATTAAATGTAACTTGGGAAACCTAAATCTTCCTCTAGAAGCTACCTTGCATGTAATTTTTGAATTTATTTTTATTGTTGCATACTGGTTTTGAGTTCTCTTTCATCCGGTCATTTGAACTACCATTTTTGTATACCTATGAATGCATTTTTATTAGCTATTTTAATTAAGGTATTTAGGGAAGCTATTAATGGCTAACTTAGCATTCTTTAGCATTATTTTCTAGGCATATTGAGTTTTTATCGCTCAAATTTGTATTGAGTTATTTTGGTGATTCATGGGAGAGATATTGTGGGCATATTTGCTCAACCTTTTTGCAGTTTAAAGGAAGTAGAGTAAAATTTTGATGGAATGTTATCATTTCCAAGGATGGATATAATTCTCTTTGTCTTGTTATTTTATTACAAAATGATAGAACAACTTTTGGGTGAATATTTAAATGACTATTGAGGTTTTTATCATGATAGTGTTGTAGAAATTTATAATTTTGAAAATTGGTTGTGTCCTTGTATGGTTGCTTCATATATTTTAATTTTTTGAAGTTTTAGCGAGAAATTATTGGCCTCAAGCTCGTATATTGTCTATGAATATGTTTTTATGATACCCTTATAGACACCTAAAATTAGCACCGCTAATCCCCATGTCCATGTCCATTGGCACCTTTTCAATATCACATCACTATCATATCATATATTAAACCCTTATCCTAAATCTTATCCCTCCCCCTTGTATTTACTCGTTATGAATATTATCATACACCCATAAATCATATTTTACCCCTTTCTAAACCACCTAACCACTTTAAATCTACCTTAACCATTTTAAAACAACTTAAATCTATTTTATTACCACATCCCAACCTCTAAAACTTGCCCATAACCTCCCCATAACCATTTCCCCTCTTCAAATACCCGAAATCCACGATTAGAAGTCGTTTTAACCACTTTCTAAATGTTTTCCCTGAAAAAACTGGATTTCTAGCGATTACAAATAGGATTTTTTCCTCCTCTCTCAGAGATCTTCATAAATATCTTGCTCGTGCCCACACTTATTTTTCAACTTCTCAGAAAATTAGGTCATTCCAAATATCATCATAACAACATTCCAGACATCAATAATCTCTTCTTCAACCTGTGGAGTTCATTCAAATGTTAAGGAATCAACTCAAGAATATTGTTGCATCGTAATCTCCCTCTCTCGAGTAATATCAAATTCTCATCTTCATTCATCAATTGATATAAGGTAAATGGTTTCCCTTACTTTATTATCTTAGTACACATCATTTACAAGCTTAAATCAACCTTATCAATATCTCTTTAGCCAATACATTTTCACGATAATCGGCGACGATTCTTAATTGTTGACAATTTCCCGGAGTTTCTTGCTAACAGGATCACCGATGATTCATCGAATCATGACGATTCATAGAATCACCGATGATTCACAAGAAGCTGATGATTCTTATTTAAAAGGTCTTTTGACCCCTAAGATTTCTTTTTAGACATCTAGATCCCATCATTTATTACCACTATACCTTTTCAATTGTCTTTCCAATCATATCAAGCTATTTTGAGCCATCTTTAGCACTCTATAAATTATCTAAATAAAATCTATCATCCTGCTCACCTTTGTGAGTACACAATTATCTATATCCTTGCTCCTTTGAGCCATTTTTTTGTATCCCCTAAATTCCCTTTGGACCAAGAATAACCATCGAGACGATCATATAGTCGTGACAGACGAGCGTTAGTCCCTTTGCCTTTGTATTATTGGTTATATCATATGTATTATGATTTTATCTTATCACTATCATATTGATTTCTTGAACACGGATTGACATCCTTACAAGGAAGTCCATTGACTTCCGAGGACTGGCCTTTGCCAAGAAATCTGCCATACATCTATCTAATCCAGTCTTTTTTTGAGTGTTTGTGTATTACATGTAGCTTATCCCGTTAGAAAGAAGAAATTGTGTGCACACTTAGATCTGTCAACATCATTCATCCATCATTATGAACATCATCTATCTCACAGGTATCGGTAAACCCTTCCAGCTTCCGGAGGTCATTTTTTTGTTATTTCACTTCATTAAGTAAATTTGTAAAGAAAAAAATCTCTGTTACATTTTGGCACGCATGATGGGACCCTTGTCCATTTTCTTTTATTTTAAATTAATTAAATTTCAACATTTAGGTTTTTTTCTTTGCAATCACTAACGATCCGGTTGAATCATTAGCGATCCCCCGTGAATCGTTGGCGATCCTGTGGATTGTTTTTTATTGCTTAGTTGGTTAACCTTTAACATCCTTTTTTGTTTTTCCATCATCTCTTTTTATCTAACCCGCAGATTTCTTCTCTGGGAGCTAGTTTGTTGCACTCTAGTTGTGCTTAAAAATCTAAAATCTAAAAATTAAAAATGAAGTGTTTTACATTTTGCGTTTCTTCCCTTTATTTTTCTTTCCAAGCATTACATTTTTGTTTGTTTTTCTCATCGAAATCAACCTTTATTTTGGGTTTAAAATGAACCTCTCATTCTTTTTTATCACATAGTTTAATTAGGAGGTTAATAGATTGCATTCACTTAACTTCCCCACACACAACCAAACCACTTCAAATAAAAATTTGCATCAAAACATTCCTACCCAGGTGGACCTACTTGGATTTGACCGAGAAAGAGGAGAAGCTGACTCGATGTTTTGGCTGAGTATAAACAATTGGCTATTGGTATATTGGCTAAGCACTTGAATCCCTTATCACCCATGAAGTGAGGGGTAGGACCCAATACCAAGCCTCGTCGACACTTGCCTGCATTCGGGCCTCACGTACCTTTAGGTATATCGAGGACTCCAACCTTAAACATTCCTAAAACCAACCTTAGAATGGGCATATCAGTAGGTTCCCTATGAGCCTCTTCCTCTACATCTAAATTCTAGTCAAGATAATAAAACTTTGCTACTACTTGACTTGTTTATTTCATTTTTAGCTCTCTTAGGGTTTTTTGCTTTATCATTATCAGTACATTATTGTTTAATATGGATCAATCCTCTACATCAACATATTCTTTTATCACCTATGAATCATTATTATGATCATCTTCATTTGCTTCATCCACTAGCTCGGGCACCTTATTATTCTCATCAACCTATCACACCCTATTCACTTTCACTTAGGTCGGGCACCTTTCCAAATCCATCTAGATCACCTTTTGTTCCCTATGGAACCTCTACCTTTCAACCAATCCTACAACCTTACAACAATTCTATCTAAAAATCCTACGAGAATCTCTCATGTCTAGATTACTTCCAAACTATCACCCAGTAGCCTATAGCAAATGTGTCCCATTAATCAATCCTTCTCGCATCCCCTCCTTCATCACAAGCTCAACAAAATATTAACATCCCCATTTTTAATCCAATCAACCGACCTCGACTTCAATACATCTTTCATTACCGAAAACATCCAAAGCTCATACACACATCCCTACTCTAGTTCAATCATCCCCCTTATCTAACAACAATATCTCTACATGTCTCCTCACATATCTTTATCACAACCCACTTTGCAATCATTACCTTCTCAAAATATCCCTTATCAATCTCCACATCAAAACCATCTACAACAAAACCATCCTACTCTCCACTATCATCAATAAAATTAATCACATTCTCATCTACACTCACATATTAATTCCTTCAAGTCTAATCCTACAAATAATCTCATGCAAGCTATGTTGAATAGATTAGACATTTTGGAAGCCGCTACCATAGGACTGAAACACATCCTCACTTATGATCAAGTTTGTCATGAACCCATCCATGTATCAGTACCATATAAATCCTCTCCTCCACATTGGGAATTACCTGAATTTACTATGTTCCATGGCCAGGAGGATCCTCAACAACACATACTAGCCTTTAGACACTCGTGTTATGTCATCATCCATGATCAAGATCTCATGCTTAGAACTTTTCCTATGTCATTGGAAGCACCTTCCTTGGATTGGAACAACTCCCTTCCTCAGTACTCTTTATTCTCTTTCATGTAGCTAGCCTTGTTATTCCTTGAGCACTTCGTTTGTCAATGATACTCATAAAATAACTATTTCCTATCTCTCTACCATCAAACAATCTGAAAACGAATCTATTGTTGACTTTTTCATTAGATGGAAAATCATTATCAATCAATTGACATTCTCACTACCTCAATCAGAACTAATCAAGTTATTTTCTCGATCGTGTTCCCTTCATATCTCATCTACCCTACAGATCAACAATTTCCATACTTTTGATGAATCCTTCACCATGGCTAAAAATTAGAAATCCAAGCCGTCGAAGAAGGACATTTCGATCCTCATTCTACGCATCTCCCATCTGATTCTCCTAGGTATCCTTACGAACCGGGTAAGACTACTACACATGTTTTCATTTCTTGTATTTCTAATCAAATACCCTTAATAGAGTCATTCCATATGGATACTACACATCCTTCAAGTCACATCATCAACACTATCACACATGATCTTTCCCACAAGGATTACCCTTCATTACGACACTACCCCTAGAATATTTAGAATCCATTGATCTTCTTTTTGTAGCCTTCACACATCAATTTCACCTTTTTCTACTATCTAATCACCTACGACCTCCATGCACCCTTAAAACTTGACTTTGGAAATTTCTACAAAGGTGGAACCTATAAGCTGAAGATCCCGACATCCAACCATCTTGTAAACCAATTGAGTAATTGGGTATCCAATATAAATGTAATCCATCTCAATCATGTTTAGAGATAACATCTCCCTCATTTGAATAAGAACCAATCCTATCCCCGAATCCTCGCGTGTCTTCCAATCTAGAACACCGACCAAAATCAAGCTCTATACAATCAAACTATGTCACATCCATGACCTCACCCTCATCTTTCGTCATGAGGCCCTCTACTATGTCTAAAGCAAACATTACAAAATCAAAACACACATCATCTAGTGTCTCAACTTTACCATCCATTACGAGACCCTATCCTTCATCACAATCTAAAAAGATCACATCTAAAGTTCCATCCTCATCATCCATTTTAGGATCCCATCCTTTATCGCAATATCATATTACAGACAAACCATATCTCATCTATAATTTGTCCCTCCTCGTCATCTTGGGACCTCATCCATCATCCTATTTTATCAATCTTACATCTTATCCCTTCCTTGGGTTCATCCTCTCTCTTATCAACCTCACAATGTCCCTATGATGCTTTAACACCATATGACATCCATACATCCACCCACATCCAAAAATAATACGCGTTCTACCAAGTGTTCTCGTAAATGAAGATCAAAATCTATTAATCCCAATCCCCCAAAATGGAATTACATCGACATCCTCAAGATTCTCATGCGACTTAACATATCACATTACCACCCATAAAAGTACCCAATCCACATACTCAAAAACTATGTCCAGTACGATCAAGCTAAAACTTGTGCCTACCATCAAAGCCTAGGTCATAACATAGAGTATTATAAGATGCTTAAAGCAATAATTTAATGACTCTTCCTTGTGAATGATCTTATCCTAGAAGAATGTTGAGTTGTGGAGCTCAATTACTTCGGATTAGCATGCAATGTGAAACTTGTTGGAAAACACAGTAACTGTCATCGATTATGGAGGGATTGACATCAGTCACCTATGACCAACATCATTTAGGCAAGGATGAACTGACATCATTTAGGTCTAACCAGTAGCCGCTTACCTATGTACGAGTGTTTTAATTAACTCACGGGAATTAGATCTATTTTTAGTATTAAAGAAGATATATTGATTGTAATTACATGGCTAAGTGCCCTAAGTTTGTATACACCTATATAAGCATGAAAGCTAGGGTTTAGAAGTAAGAATTAAGAAGAAATTGCAAAATTGATGATTATTGTGAGAATAATTGTAAGATAGAGAATTCTTAGAGAAGAAGAAAAAGCTTGAGAGAAAGAAATTATTGTAATCTAAGAGGTGTGGAAGATTGTAAATATTTATTGTATATCTTGTCAAAGATTTGGATAATAGGTTGGCTTATTTCTTGATGGTGTAGCCCACACCTAGGTGAACCACGTTAAATCTGGGTGTTGATTTATATCTCTTTTTTAATGTATTTCTTGTGGTAGAATATCCATTTTTATTTGCATGTATGCATAGATTTGATATATTATATGTACAACCGGTGTGATAGTCCCAACAACTGGTATCATAGCTTTGTTTGAAGGTTTTGTGTGTTGACAAATTTTTTGATAGAGGGTTTTACGATTGAGTGGGAGCTACAACAATGGCAGAAGAAAACAAATAGAAGGAAGAGAAATATGATGACCAAAATTATAAATTATGGAAGATGCAGATTGAGGATTATCTATATCAAAGATATTTGTATTTACCATTGGATGAGAAGTCTAGACCTACGAAGATGACTAATGAAGAATGAAATATTCTTGACGTAAAGGCTTTGAGATCTATAAGATTGAGCCTGGAAGCATCCATGGATTGAAATATTAACGAAGAGACTTCTACGGTAGGGTTAATGAAATCTCTTGCTAATTTATATGAAAAACCTAGTGCTTCAAATAAATTTTATTTGATGAAGAAACTATTTATTTCTAAGATGCATGAAGGTGGATCTGCATCTATTCATTTGAATGATTTCAAATCTATTGTAAATTAGTTAAAATCGGTTGATATACCGTTTGATTCATATGAAGTGAAAGAAATTTTATTCTTATGTTATTTGGTGATAGTTGGGATAACCTGGTAATGGTTGTTAGTAATACAACATATGCTAATAATGTTTTGAAGTTTGATGATTTGGTTAGTATAATCTTGAATGAAGAAATTCGTAGGAAGAGTACAAATGAATCATCATCTGGGAATGCTTTGAATTTAGAAAGCAGGGGTAGGAAGAAGGAGAGATCCAAGAGTAAGAATAATGGGAAATAAAATTCAAGGGATAACAGATCTAAATCCAGAGGTAAGGGAATTACTTGTTGGAAATGTGGAAAGAAAGGACATGCAAACAAAGATTATTGGTCAAAGGATAAAGATAACCAACAACTAGACAAAGGTAAAAAAGCAAATCTTGTTGCAACAAAGGTAATGCAAGATGATCTTATTATTTCTTTAGATAATTGAATTGAATCATGGGTTTTAAATTCAAGAGCTTCTTTCCATGTAACCCCTAATAAGGGTTATTTCAAAAATTATCTCTAGGGAAATTTTGGGCATGTTTATTTGGGTGACAATGAACCTTGCAGTATTACTGGTAAAGGGGAAGCTCATCTTAAATTACAGAATGGAAATACATGGGTATTGAAATATGTGAGGCATGTGCCAAACCTCAGGAGAAATCTTATTTCTGCAGGGAAACTAGGTGAAGCTGGTTGCATGGTTACTTTTATAGGAGACTCTTGGAAAGTCACCAAGGGTGATTTTGTTGTGGAAAGAGGTAAGAAGGTAGGAATGTTATATTTATCTACCTGTGTTACTGATTCATTTTCTACATTATCTACTTCAGATTCAAATGCATGTATGTGGCATAATCGGTTGGGCCATATGAGTAAAAAAGGAATGCAGATCTTAAAGGCTAAGGGTAAGTTATCAGATTTGAAAGATTTAGATATTGATTTCTATGAGCATTGTATCTTTGGAAAGTAAAAGAGAGTGATATTTCTCAAATTTGGGGTAGCTAAGAAGGAGTAAAAATTGAAGCTTGTCCACTCGGATGTGTAGGGACCGGCTCGGGTAGCTTGTCATGGAGGATCTCAAGTATTATACGTTACTTTCATTGATGATGCTACAAGGAAGGTATGGATTTATTGTATTAAACATAAATATGATGTTTTTGAAACTTTTAAAAGATGGAAAGCACTTGTTTATAATGAATCTAACTCAAAGTTAAAGTGTCTTAGATCCTGACAATGGTGGTGAATATCAGTAGCAAGGATTTTAATGATTATTGTTCAGTGAATGGAAAACGTAGAGAATGGACGGTTCCTAGAACACCACAAGAGAATGGTATTGCAGAGAGAATTAACATGACAATCATGGAATGTGCTAGGAGTATGAGGGTACATTTGGATTGCCCTTGTAGTTTTGGGCATAAGCAGTTGACACAACTATTTATTTGATTAATCGGGGGCCTTCAAGTTCACTAGATGGAGGAATACCAGAGGAAGCTTGGACTGGAAACGAGGTCGATATTTATTTTCTTAAAATTTTTGGTTTAAAATATTTTTTGCATATTAATAAGGAAAATAGGAAAATATTCGATGCATAATCCAAGAGATGCACTTTCAATGGTTATGGATCTAGTGATTTTGATTCTTTTTGGGATTTAGAGAATTCTAAATTTATTAGGAGTCATGATATTGAATGCAATGAAAAGAGAATGTACATGGATCAAATTTTGATACCCGAGGATGAACCGGTTAAAAATTTTGTGGATGAATTTGAACTCTCAGATTTAAAAGTAATATCGACAGGGTTACACGATGTCGTGTCGGTTGACCCGTGACCGACATCGGTCAAACAAGAGACCGGTATCGATTCAAAAGAGCCATAGCGGCGTCGGTTACAGGTGACCGATGTCACCCGAAAGATTTGGATACAAATTTCCAGGAGGTCTAGAATGAGCCTCCGGTACCCAAAATTCTATGAGAAGGTCATAAAGGGTAAGAAAACCTCCAAAAATATTTACACCTTCTCTATTTTATTTATTATTGACTGATAATGGTGAACCAGAGAGTTTTGAAGAATCAATGCAGGATGATACCCACGTCCAATGGGAGCATGGAATGGATGAGGAGATGGACTCCTTGGAATAGAACCAGACTTGGGATTTGGTTAAGTTGCCAACAGGTAAGAGGACATTGCAGAACAAGTGGGTTTACAGGATCAATGAAGAAGAGGGTAGAAATAAAATGTACAAGGAAAGGCTTATAGTAAAGGGATTTACACAGAAAGTAGGTATTGAATTTGGTGAAATATTTTCTCCTGTTTTTAAGATGACTTCTATTCATACTGTATTAAGTTTAGTTGTAGTAGAGGATTTGCATTTAGAGCAACTAGATGTGAAGACGGATTTCCTTCAAGGTGATTTGGATGAAGAGATTTATATGCAGCAGCCACTTGGGTATGAAGTCAAGGGTAAGGAGAAATTAGTGTGCAGGTTGAAAAAGAGCCTATATGGGCTAAAGCAAGCTCCAATTCAATGGTACATGAGGTTTGATAGTTTTATGCATGAGCATGGTTACTTAAGATGTGAATCTAACCATTGTGTTTATTTCAAGAAGCTTGGAAATGGGAGCTATATGTTTTGTTCTTGTATGTGGATTATATGCTTATTGGAGGATCTAGTATGCGGAACATTGGTGAGATTAAGGAAATATAGCTCACACATTTTCTATGAAGGATTTAGGAGTTGCAAAAATAATCCTTTGCATGCAAATACACAGAGACATAAAGAATAAGAAATTATATTTGTCTCAAGAGGATTATATCTATAGGGTGTTAGAAAGGTTCAAGATGCATAATACAAAACCTGTTTGTACACCTATGGCTGAACACTTCAAATTAAGAAAATATCAGTTTCCTTCATCACAAGAGGATATCAAATATATGACATGAGTACCATATGCTTCAGTAGTTGGGAGTCTCACGTATGCTATGGTTTGTACCAGACCAAAAATTACACATGTAGTGGGAGTGGTGAGTAGATATATGGCCAATCCATGTAAAGATCATTGGAAAGTAGTCCAATGGATACTCAAGTATTTGAGAGGGACATCTAGCATGTAATTATACTATGGAAATTCAGATATTTCATTATGTGGCTATGTTGATTTGGATATAGATGAAGATTTGGATGGTAGGAGGAGCACTACTGAATATATTTTCAAAGTAGGTGAGATGGCAGTTAGCTGGATTTTAAGATTGTAGAAGGTTGTGGCTTGGTCTACTACGAGAGGCAGAGTATGTTGCAGCTACAGAGGCTAGCAAGGAGATGATATAGATGAGTAGGTTCATGAAAGAGTTGGGAAATGAGCAAGATGATTGAAATTGTTCATTGAAAGTAAGAGTACAATCCATTTGGAAAATAAATCAGCGTTTCATTCGAGAATTAAACACATTCAATTGAGATATTACTTCATATAACAAGTATTGGAGGATGGGTAGTTGAATTTGGAAAAGATTCATACAAGTGAGAACCTGGCGATATGCTAACAAAGTCGTTAGAAAAGGAGAAATTGGAGCTACACTCCACTTCGTTGGTGTTTGAATTTGAGACTTGAGGAGGAAGAAACAAATGTAAGGAAGGATCCAAGAATGACGATGTACATGTATGTTACAGTAATTAATCTCCAAGTGGGAGATTTCGAGTTGTGGAGCTCAATTACTTTGGATTAGCATGCAATGTGAAACTTTTCGGGAAAAAAAAAGCGTGTCATTGGGTATGGAGGGTTTGACATCGGTCACCTATGTGACATCAGTCAAGTAAAGAGGAACCAACATCGGTTAGGGCTAACCGGCCTCAATTACTTGTGTACGAGTGTTTTAATTAACTCACGGGAATTAGATATATTTTTAGTATTAAAACAAATCTATTGATTGTAATTACATGGCTAAGTGCATGAGTTTTTATACGCCTATATAAACATGAAAGATAGGGTTTAGAAGTAATAATTAAGAAGAAATTTCAAAAATTTGATGATTATTGTGATAATAATTGTGAGATAGAGAATTCTTGGAGAAGAAGAAAAATCTTGAGAGAAAAAAATATTGTACATCTAAGAGGTGTGGAAGATTGTAAATATTCATTGTATATCTTGTCAAATCTTTGGATAATATATTGGCTTGTTTCTTGATGGACGTAGCCCACACTTGGTGAACCGTGTTAAATCTGGTGTTGATTTATGTCTCTTGTTTTGTGTATTTCTTCTAGTAGAATATCCACTTTTATTTGCATGTATGCTTATATCTAATATATTATCTGTACAACCGGTGTCCTAATGCCAACAAAGAAGACCATCCTAATACATTATACATATCATCTACACCTCCACCCTTGTTAGTGTCTACAATGACATCTGCGGGACAAGGGGCATTCTCAATCTCGGATTAGAAAAATTCTTTCAAACATATCTTTAACACCTTCCATTGAAGGTCCCTCGATCTCGTCAACATCTACACCTAAGTCACTAAAAGTGTCCTAACCAACATTTTCGGGACCAGGGATCATACTCAATCGGTTCTTGGCAAATCGTTCTCATACATATTCGTCAACTTCCTTGAAGGTCCCTCCTCTCAACTCGAGACGGTTCACCAACCTACACAAATCAAAAATTTCATACACGAAGAAAATACAAAACCAAATCTTCGTTATCTCTCTCTCCTCATAAATTGTCCTCCCATATATCATTTATAATTTCATTGGCTCCTTTATCACATCATCTGTATTTACCATATACTCAATCAATCATTATCAAATATTTCTACATCCTACGATGAAATATGTCATTCCATTCAACACATGTTATCTTTAGCCAAATTGTCACACTAGGGGTATTCTCTCTATTAAAACTTTGAAATTATTACCTTGCACATTCCCCTAGCACATATTCACCAACCATATCCTCTCAATCTAATCAAAATGTCACTACTCTAGAAAGGAGTAAACGTGGAGAGTTTTCTCTGATTGGATCGGTCCATCTAGCATGGGTCAGAGCTTATCGTCTAGCCTCCCTTGATAATATGCATGAAAAGGAACCTCTGAATTCCTTACACTTGTGAAATTTATACTATTAACATCTTTACCATCATGATAGTAGTCACGTCCAAGATCTTATCCCATCATCAACCAGTCATTTTATCATCGCAATGATTTGAAAGTATGTGGTCTTCCGTTAATATCCTTACAAACCTTAAAGATTAGCAAAGCGGATTTTTTCATCACATCTTTCACATGGAAAATTTCCTCCTTATTAGGAACCCCATAATAATTACAATCATCCACCTTGTATACTAACTAAAGAAATTTCATGGGGCACATATGTGTAGTTTGTGCACACATCTCTTCCCCTCCTCAAAATGGTCTATTAGAGTTTTGCCTCGGCGCAAATAAAGTCAAAAAAATATATATGGATGCATCTTATCAAAATAAATAGGTAGATCCATCGAAGGAAAACTATCAAAATGTCAAAATCATACTATCAAAAAGTAGATTTATCCCTCAAAGGACAACCACCTATTAAAAATCATAGACCAATCCCTCGAAGGATGGCTATCCCAAAAGTAAAATTAAAAAATTCAAATAAAGTAGAACACTCCCTTGATGGATGGATACCCATGTAAAAAGGATTCCCACATTGATCAACCTTTAAAAAATCAAAATTTTAAAGGCATCCTTGGAAAGTTTTCCACATTGATCAACATTCTCATAGAAAAAACTTTCTACATCAATCGGTTTGCGCCTTAAAAATAAAATGTATAGTCAAGGAAGCTCCTATGAAACCATCGAAAAGAAAGCCTACTCTCGCGCACAACCTAAATTTATCATCCCTTCACATAGCCTAAGAAGGTATACATTTCACTTCTATCTATAGTGCAAAATCACAATAATAAGGTACATTCCCTTGCGGTTTTTCGCTTCATTACTTCTTCCCAGTGGAGTAAAAGCTGTTAGTTGGATTTTTGTAAAGACAAAATATGAGGTTAAACTATAGTACACGGACAAAGTCGCTCCTTGAATAAAATTGAGGCTCTATGTTCATTACTAATCTAAACCCAACCAAAAGATATGTACAATATTTACATTATTCTAACCATTAGGGTTGGGATCTTATCCTAGCATATTTATTCTCATTAGAAGTGAATATGAGTAAGGAGAAAGAGAGAAGAGAGAAGAAGGAAGTTTATTGGGAAAGGAAAATAATAGATAGGAACATGCTTTGATTAAGCAAATGTAGATCAAAAGATTATCACAAATGATGTTTTATGCAACTCCATTGGGGAACGAACGGATAATAAAGACTAATTATTTTATATTATTGGTGACTCCATATTTGATTTTGTTTTATTATTTATTTCCATAGTCAAAGTGGCAAGAAGGGAATATATGTACATGCAATCTGAGCAAGAGGTTAAATTGATCCCTTATTCAATTTGCAAAAACAACATAATTTTAATCTTACTGAAATTTTTTCTTCGGGAATGTGCTAGCTTTGAGTTCATCACCTCTACGTAAGAACTATTCTACGTAGGCACAAGACACCTCAGCCACTTTTTGGGAATTATTATTGATTGATACCTAGATTCTTGCACATACCACCTTTAGAAGAATGGCTGGATAAAAACCACCACAACATCTAGTTTCGTGGAGTCCTATTATTTGTCCTATTGCATTTGTTTTGCCACTGCATGAGTTGCCACATGGATCCTGTAATAATTTCCTAAAATTCAATGGTGATGGAAAGCAACACCCAAAAGAACACGTAGCTGCATTCTTTGTATCTTGTGGAGTTTTGGGAGTGGCTCATGAAGATGTATATATTTGGTTGTTCATCAAGAAACTCAAGGCATTGTTGTGGTGGTTTTACCACCTTTTGTTTGCATGTATTAACACGGACTACCATGAGAGCATGGTTTGAGGCCAGTTTAAACTCATGGAAGAGTTGCATGCATTGTTATCTCAGTTCACACATATGATGAAATAACCACATCAACCCATGTGTGATGTTGTGGTCAAGTTCAATAATTTGATCCATAAAATCCCATAACTTATCGGTCCCACTCTTGAGAATCAAAGTGTTTCTTGTCGATACCACAACTTCGAAGTAAGTTTTTTTCTAAGGAGATCTAATATTCTTGACTTGTCCACTATACAAGCAATGGGCACATAAATCGAAGATGATCTTATCCTAGCGAGGAAAGATCGGAATTGACTATTCAAAGCTAAGAATCAAATTACTTCTCAAGGTACTATTAATCCCATGATCTAAATGATGGCTAATTATTTATTGAATCTGAGAATCAGATGTCTCAACATGCTTCAAACTTACCTTATAGGGATATCCCAAGGATGAATTTTAATAATAAGAATGATACTCCCACAAGAGATAGGAATCACTTTCCGTCCACACAACCTAAATTGGCCATTGAAGTACCCCTTTTTAATGTAGTTGTTGAGGTAGTTGAAGATGAAGTGATGAGGCCAATGATGACTTTGAAGCTTCTATTTATCTTTGATGAGTCTATGATGATTCAGATGGTGACTCTAACATTGGGTACCTAGAATATGAAAAAGATGATTACGAAGTTAGAGGTCAATCCTTTTTTTTTTACTTGATCTCAAAATTCAAGGAAAGAGGTGGAGAGACCTAAAGAGAAATAAAATAGATATTTATTTTCAAAAGGGGTCTCCTCTACCTGTGCAATCAAAAGAGAAACCAGCTACCAAGAAAGTTACCACTACATCTAATCCTCCTCTTTCCATCGTTCCTTATACCAATTCCCCAAATCCAAAAGTAAATATTAAAGGATCTATGCCTTCAATTTTCCCTTCCTACACTACTTTTAATATCATTTATCATGCTAAAAGAACCAAGATTCAGATGTCTAAAGCATAATACATACAATCCAATCCAGAGCAATTTGAAAGGTTCGCCATGTTTATTAGAAACATGGCCGCCATACCACACAATTTGGCATCAAAAGGACTCCTCCCAAATCATGTTCATCATATATCTCAAAATAATATGGCATCAACCTCTTCCTCTAGAAATATTGAGCCATTTTATTTATCTTTACTCATTAATGGTTTCAAACTCAACAATTGCATTATTGATTTGGGGCTTGAGATAATATTATGCTGCAAATGTGGCTCATGCTCTAGGACTTGTTGGGTTTAAAAATGGTACTTTAATCAAAACCACGGTCGGGGGGACTGACAAGTCCCTCCTCTTTATGGGAGAGGTTCCCTTATTGAAAACAAGCAACAAAGCTTATATACAAATGTACAGTTTTCATCATAAGGCTAGGCCTCTGACATCTTGAAATGATTTTATACCAAAATATTATCAATACAAACGAATGGAAGAACTGAAGAAAGGAAAGAGCATAATATAACATCACTTTTAGGAAATATAGATAGTAGATTATAACCATATACGTACTGAGCAAGAGTGATACAGAAAAAAATCATTCACATTCACAACATAAGATATCATTCCACAAACACTAAAGTTCTAGAAATCATATCAATAAGAACACAAAGTCTCTTATTGCAGAATATAAATGATCCACGAATTTCAGGTAAGAAAGAAGTGTCAATGGAGGAAGATAGAGAAAAGGGGAAAATCCTTCTGTATTGATTCACTTTCGACTATAATTACACTTCAAAAGTATCAGAGTCCAAACTTTTGCAATGATCCAAGATCTTACATTTATAGATGAAATGAAAAGATGAGAAGAAGAGAAAGGAGAAAATTTGATTTGGAAGCTCAACCACCAACCATCAATGCTCCCTACAAATCCACCTACAATCTGTCAAATCTAGTTCTACATGTCTTTGGCATGCCAAAGAAGGAAGGGCAGAAGATCAAATCAAATTAGATCTAGTTGAAGCAGTCCGATCACATATTAATGGCACGAAAGATGTTTTCCAGGTTTTCACCCGAATCAAGATATCCAGTTGGTTCTCCATGTCTATTTGGCGTGTTAGAGAAGGAATTATGGAATATTGGATCAGATCTGGGTAGATGAAGCAATCAGATCCCATATTAATGGCTTGAAAGATGTTTTCCAGATTTCAAACCACCAAACCCTATTACAAACAATATTTTAGGCTTCCATAGAGTAAAGGAGACCAGGATCTTTCCAACAGTATAAAATTTGTCAAATTTTGAGAACTACAGTGAAATTTATGCTCATTTGAATATTTGAATCAAACCCATACAAAAATGGCAAAAATGCAAAAATGGATCCATGGGCTCAAAATTGAAATTGCACTTGTAGCGCAAAAGATGAAAAAGTGCAAAAGTTCCCCACACCGCAACTTCATATTTTGCATTTGGTTTTGACACATGGCTTTACCTGAGTGGTAACGGAGTCGCGGCTCACTTTATAATTTTACTTCATTTAGAAATGAGGCTCAAAACCTCAAAGTTCTCGCCATCCCACCTCTCTACTTTGACTTTTGATGCGGGCTCAACATTTGACTTTTCCCTCTTGGAAACAAGGCTCAAAATCTCAAAAGGCTCCGATGATCCACCTCCCCACTTTGACTCTTCATGCGGGCTCGATATTTGACTTTTTCCCTTGGCATGAGTGGGGTCGTGGTTCACTTTTTCACTTTACGCATTTTATGGAAACAAGGCTCAAAATATCAAAGTTCTTCGCGGCCTACCTTCCCAAAGCTTTATGTCGACCACCAGACACGTGAAGAGCTGGCACACATTTGGGACCTACCTCCAGATTTTACCTTTGAAGTTGTGCGAAGTGACACGTGGAGGCTTCCATAAACCCTTCTATACTTAGTCGATTCAACAGTGACTCCATCTCCTTTTCGGACTGGCACATATGGAAAGATGGCACTTGTTTTGGGGACCATCTTTGGCTTCGACCCTTGAAGGTGTGTTGTTGAGACACGTGGAGACTTCCCTTTGGTTCCTTTATACTTAGCCGATTTAGGCCTACTACCCATTTGACTTCTATCGGACCCTAGACACGTGGAGGGCTTGTGCTAGTTCAGGGGCTCTCTTTAGGGCCGCACTTTTGAAATTGCACCAATGAGACATGTGGTGCCATCCACCGATTCTTTTGTACTTAACCAATTTCGACCCTCCTCCTCTTTCTTAGTTTTTTTGGCTAGGTCCCTTCTACTTATTTAGGAGTGACTATGTTGGGTTCTGGACATGTGGAAGCTTTGCGCTTGTTTGGGGACTCACTCTATATTTCACCTCTTGAAAGAGCACCGAAGAGACACGTGGTTCTTTCCACTGGCCTTATACCTTTCAATGATCGATTTAAATTTTTGAGGCTCTAAACATGTGGAGGGATGGTGCTCATTTAGGGTCTGTCCCTTGGGTCTCTCTTCTAAAGTTACGCCGATGAGGCACGTGGCGAGTCTATGCTCACTTAGGATCCTGCTTTGAATTTGGCCTTTGGAGGTGCGCCGTTGAGACACGTGGAGGCTTCTATCGGCTCTTTATACTTAGCCAATTTATCAGCTAGATTTATATTTTCAGACCCTAGACACGTGGAGGGCCTTCACATGTTTGGGGTCTCCGCTTTGTGCGCCATACCAAAAGTGCACCGCAGAGACACATGGCACCTTCCACGGTCCTTCTATAGTTAGCTGATTTGGGTCTCGATTGAACACTGCCTTTCTTCATACAAAACCAAATTTCCAAAAGTGACCCGATGACCCGCCTTCCCACATCCAATCAGATATGTCCACGTACTCATGGATGCTGGGGCCAAAAATTGACCGAGGGAAACACCCTTCATTCATGATTTGTAGAAAAATATAGAGAGGGAAGGCTCTACCATTTACGCTGAAAAATAAACTACTCCTTGTGGAAAGAAGAATTATAAACAATACCAAGCTCGATGTGATCCATGGCCATAGAAAAGGATTTGAAAATTTCATTCAAATGGAGGAAACAATTTTCAAGCATCCAGACAGGAACCATGTGGACTGCAAGATTCTAAATTAATAGGGCGAGACAACGGATGAGCACCAGTTTCTTCAAAGCATGAATTTTTCCTATCTCTCCAGACTTCTCACTCTGCTCAAACATCTCTCAAAGGCACCAAATCAAATTTTTGAAAACTTGACTTGAAAAATGAGGGGAATTTTGAGGGTGAAAATAGTTGGCTCTTTCTGGGGATGACTTGGTTGGGATAGAGGAACGAGGAAAGATCAAGAACCATAGAAAAATATGGGAAAGTAGACTAGTGCCTTATCCATTGGGCAAATAGAGTCAAAGGAAAAACAAATATAGAAGACAACACACACGCAATGGGAAAAGAAACAAACCAAAAAGGAAAGACAAAAACAAAGCACTTTGCTTTGCTGAGAAAGGAACAAGAAAGGAAATAAGCCAAAACAAAGAAAGAAGAGGATATTTATAGGGAAATAAGAATAAATACATGAAACTTACACGACTCTAGAGATAAAGGTGAGAAAAATAGGTACCTCGTGGAACAACATAGTGAAAGTATGAGGCACTCGTGAATTGAAAATAAGCATTTGGGTGTACCAAAATATCATGGGAACACTATGCGGCTTAAAAGAAAAATTGAGGAAAGAAGACCATCAAACAGTGATACTCCATACTAAAAATATGCAGTTCCTATGAAGGCTGAATGTCTTCCTAAGGCTCCTCCTCCGTGGATGAATAGTGCCATACAAAAACAGCACGACCCTCGACTACCTCCATACCGATTTTTACACATCACTTAACTCTTAAAAGCTGGATTCATGAGAAAAACCAATCCTTATAGTGTCAACTCCTGCTTTGATGGAATGATGCTAGCATATGAATGAAGATTGCAATTATCATCATGGCTCATCTCATGAGAAACATCCACTTCCATTGAATTTTCCTTGTAACCATATTCAAGGGGAATCTTGAAAAAGGTACTAGATGATTTATCATTATGTGAAATCTTGACCATGTTTCTAAAAAACATACATGTTCTTTTTGTAAAATCAACTTTTTGATTCTAGAAGATCATGACTCTTAGGTGCAAGCTGCATTACTAATTTGTCTTCATGATTAGCAGGGAATTGAAATGTTGTCAAACTAAGTAAATATTGATCAACAACATCATTCTCTTACTTTTGTTTACATTCTGAAGGGTGAACTAAGAAAGGACTGTCATAGTTGTGAAGAAAATATTCCAGGCATGGCTCTCCATTTTCTATTTGTTTCGAAGGACTGCAAAAAGTCTCATGTGTGCTCATTTCATCCATAGATATAACAGGGGAACTAGTGATCTCATTGATTTCTTCTTCTTCAGGTACATGCATTTGTTCATCTTTTGGAGAGCTTAAAATAACAAGGGGATGGTCTATGATGATTTTCATCTCGGTGCATTGAATTCTTCAATCATAGGAGAGAGAGGAAATTTGTCCATTTCTTCTTGATTTCTTCTTCATTAGAGAGCACATACTCCCTAGGTAGAGTTTCACTTCCTTCAAAATATAACTGATTGAAGTTATCTTTAAGCCCCAAGAAAGAGAGAAAGTGTTGATCATCATTGAAAACCCGCAAGTTGCTTGCATTATCTAGCACACTAGGCCTATGAGTCATTTCAATAGTAAATTTCTCTCTGAGAGAAATCTGGGAGGAATCAACAAGGATCTGAGATAGCTAGAGAATCAACTCTAGTATTCTTTTCTCTTGGCATAGCTCAATGGAGAAAGCATCAAGAAAATCGATATAATCCCAGACAATATTTCTAAAATGTTTCAATCTCCTATCCTTTACTTAGTGCGGATCTCGACTTGTTTCACAATAAACTATGCATTACCACAAGCACGAAGATTCTTCACTCCCATTTCTTTCACCATGTTCAATCCAAGGATGAGAGCCTTATACTCGGTTGTATTGTTTGCATTTTCAAAATAAATCTCGAACAAGAATGGATGAATCTTCCCTTCTGGAGAGATCAACACCACGCCATGCCTTGACTTGAGCAGGTGAAGAATAGCTTCCATCAAACTCCAGAGTCCAAATGCCATTGGGATCATGAATCACTCCCTTAGGAAGTTTTGTCTCATCTTCGACATGATCATATAGTTACCATGCCCTATATCTTCATAGAGTATTTGTGCTTTTGGATCATTAGTCTTTTGCACAATATACTCAGTTTGCTTCTCTAGTAACAAATTTTTTATTTTTTCATTAACGGGGATCAAAGCATGTAACCAATCCATCTAAATTTCACCCCTACCTCTTTACAAAAAAATTTACTCAGCAACATACCATAGGGGGGAATATTAACTACTAAAATAGTGGCTTTGACCATTTTCTCTGGAAAAGCGGTGAAGGCTACTTATGCATCTTTAATTATCCCAACCGAGAGGTGCTTCTCTACTCTCAATGGAATAGAAGGAACCAAAGGTATGTGTTAGATTCAGCCCAAAGCATGAGCTACTTTTACGGGCATTACATTGTTTGATGCTCCTAATTCTATAACACGATTCTTGAGTTTATGGCCACCTATGAGTAGAGTCGCATAGAATGGTTCAATTTTCCCATTAGGGAAGTGAATGCAACCACAAGGCTTGGTTGAGGTGAGGAAGAGGGAGTGGGAAAAATACCTTTAGAAGTATTGGATGAGGCTTTGGATTTGGAATTGACAAAGGTTACCATTTAAGCAAAGGATTTTGGATGGGTTTGGTAAAACTCTGCCTTTGAAATTTGGATTTTGGTCTTTTTGAGGTGATCAATAATATCAAAGGACCCTGAGGTGGAAGGGGTGTCATTACTAGGAATAGGAGAAACTTTTGATTTATCAGTTTTAGGATTTGAAGGACAAGAAGTTTTGGAAATAGAAGTATAAGGAGAAGGATTAGCATTACTTACCTCTTGTGTGGAGGTAGTGGGAATAAGAGCTCCTCTTTTTGTAACCACTAAAATAGTTATAGGATACTCTTTGGATTTCTTAGCAGGCTGCACCACTTTTTCTCTTCCATTCGTTTTCTCCTGAGTCATAACAACATATGACTCACTATTCATATATGCCACTCTTTCATCATATTCATCTTTATCATCCATACCTTGAGTGGTGAGGAAATGAACTTGAGATCCACCAAGTTCTTCCAGTTCTTCATCAATGTCTTCTTTTGATTTTTCATAGATTTTATTGAACTCCTCATCATCAGGTTCTTGAACTTCACAAGTTCTGATATTTGGAACCTTGATAGGTGGGCCTTCAATAGCCAATTTATTCTGAGAAGGAGGTAATCAGTTCCTAGGCTGAAAATTCTTCCTGGGAATATCTTGGTAAGGAGCATGTTGAGCTAATTGCTTCTTGATAGCAATGAGATCATTTTCCAACTTCTACACTAATTGATATGAATTAGCTCCAAGAGAGGAAGAAGAAGATTCTTTAGATTTGGAAGGTTCTCTTTTCAATTTACCAGACATGATCAGATCATCTTTAACACTGATAGCCAACCATTGATCAAGCATCGAGAGTTGCAAGGTTAGCTCTTCTTAGTGCATAACTTACTTTAGGTAACTGGGCATTTAGGAAGAAGCATTTTTAGATTTGGTCTATAGGATGAGTGTTCTGTGGAATTTTATGAATGAGCTTGTTGAATTTGGCCACAAATTCTCTCATGGGCTCAAATGGTTCCTTCTTGATATGAGAGATTTGAGCTAATAAAGCATGCACATCTTCAACGATTTGAAACATTGTTCAAACCGAGTTGTCAAGGTGGCCCAACCAATAATTGACCTAGCATGAAGACGATAGAACCAATCAGCAGCATTATCCTGCAATTGCTCTACAAAGATCCTGACAAAAACGTCTTGATACGCAATTCCAATAATCCCACATGCAACGTTAAAGGCTGCAATGTGTTCATCTGGGTGTACCTTCCCATCACCTCAGAATTTAGGAAAACCTGTCCTACTACTCTTGGGTAACACATGCAATGGTTGAGGAAGAGCAAGAGGCCCAATCCATTGTCCCCAAGGAAGAGGTGTTGTCATCTATGGGAAGATTGTTTGAAGGGGAACTGAAACACCAACAAGTATCAGAGCACAAAGATTAGGACTGATTTGTCCTTGAGGGATTCTATTCTTAGAATTTATGTCTTTAATAGGAGGTGTGTTTATAGAATGAGTTCCTTTGTTCCTTCTTGCTTTGGAAGAAGAGAGAAGGTTTGTTGCTCGAGAAGTTAGGCGAGAATCTTCAACCCCGAGAGCTTTCTTCCCACGTGTATATCGTAGAGTCACCAAATAAAAAATGATCTTGAAGTTGTTATTTTAAAAGGGATATGTTTGAAACAAATTCCCAGTGAAGTCACCAAAAAATGTTGGGTTTTAAAATGGTACTTTAATCAAAACCACGATCGAGGGGATAGCAAGTCCCTCCTCTTTATGGGAGAGGTTCCCTTATTGAAAAAAGTAGCAAATCTTATATACAAATGTACATTTTCATCTTAAGGTTGGGCCTTTGACATCTTGAAATGCTTTTATACCAAAATATTATCAATACAAACGAATGGAAGAACTGAAGAAAGGAAAGAGTAGAATATAACAACACTTTTAGGAAATATAGATAGCAGAGTATAACCCTATACGCACTGAGCAAGAGTGATAAAGAAAAAAATCATTCACATGCATAGCATAAGATATCATTCCACAGACACAAATTTCTATAAATCGTATCAATACAAACACAATGTCTCTTATTGCAGAAAATAAATGATCCACAAATTTTAGGTAAGAAAAAGGGCGATGGATGGAGGAAGATAGAGAAAAGGAGAAAATCATACGTATTGATTCACTTTCGACTATAATTACACTTCAAAATTATCGAGTCCAACCTTTTGTAATGAGCTAAGCTCTTACATTTATAGATGAAGTGAAAAGAGGAGAAGAAGAGAAAGGAGAAAATTTGATTTGGAAGCTCAACCACCAACCATCAATGTCCCCCAAATCTACCTACAATCGGTCAAATGCAGTTCGCATGTCTTTGGCATACCGAAGAAGGAAGGGTGGAAGATCAGATCAAATTGGATCTAGTTGAAGCAGTCTAATCACATATTAATGGCACGAAAGATGTTTTCTAGGTTTTCACCCAAATCAAGATATCCAACTAGTTCTCCATGTCTGTTTGGCATGTTGGAGAAGGAAGTATGGAAGATCGGATTAGATCTGGGTAGTTGAAGCAATCGGATCCCATATTAATGGCTTGAAATATTTTTCCAGATTTCCAACCACCAAACCCTGCTAAAAACAATATTTTATGCTTCCATGGAGTAGAGGAGACCAAGATCTTTCCAACAGTATAAAATTTTCGAATTTCAAACACTGGAGTGAAAGTTATGCTCATTTGAATATTTGAATTGAACCCATACAAAAATGGTGAAAATGCAAAAATGGATCCACGAGCTCGAAATTGAAATTGCACCTGTAGCGCAAAATATGAAAAAGTGAAAAAGTTCCCGCAGTCTTGTAACTTCATATTTTTCATTAGGGTCTGACACGTGACTTTACCTGAGTGGCAACAGAGTCACGGCTCACTTTATAATTTTACTTCTTTTAGAAACGAGGCTCAAAACCTCAAAGTTCTTTGCCGACCCGCCTCTCCGCTTTGACTTTTGATGTGGGCTCAACATTTGACTTTTCCCTCTTGGAAACAAGGCTCAAAATCTCAAAAGGCTCCGACGATCTACCTCCCCACTTTGAATCTTCATGTAGGCTCGATATTTGACTTTTCCCTTGGCATGAGTGGGGCCATAGTTCACTTTTTCACTTTACGCCTTTTATGGAAACAAGGCTCAAAATATCAAAGTTATTCATCAACCTACCTTCTGAAAGCTTTATGTCGACCTGGACATGTGGAGAGTGGCGCACATTTGGGACCTACCTCCGGATTTTACCTTTGAAGTTGTGTCAAGCTGACACGTGGAAGCTTCCACAAATCCTTCTATACTTAGTCGATTCAATGGCCGACTCTATCTCCTTTTCAAACACAGGACATAGGGAAAGATGGTGCTTGTTTTGGGGACCGTCTTTTCCTTTAACCCTTAAAGGTGTGTTGTTGAGACACGTGGAGACTTCCGTTGTTTCCTTTATACTTAGCCGATTTGGGCTTGCTACCCATTTGACTTCTAGTGGACCCTAGACATGTAGATGGCTTGAGCTAATTTAGGGGCTCTCTTTAGGGCCTTACTTTTGAAATTGTGCCAATGAGACATGTGGCGCCATCCACCGATCCTTTTGTACTTAACCGATTTGGACCCACTCCTCTTTCTCCATTTTTTTGGTTGGGTCCCTTCTACTTATTTAGGAGTGACTATGTTGGGTTCTAGACACGTGGAAGCTCCGCGCTTTTTGGAGACTCACTCTATATTTCACCTCTTGAAAGAGCACCGAAGAGACACATGGTTCTTTCCACTAGCCTTAAAGCTTTCAACTGCCGATATAAATTTTTGAGGCTCTGAACACATGAAGGGATGGCACTCATTTATGGTCTATCCCTTGGGTCCCACTTCTGAAGTTAAATTGATGAGGCATGTGGTGAGTTTGTAGTCACTTAGGATCCTACTTTAAATGTGGCCTTTGGAGGTGTGCCATTGAGACAAGTGGAGGATTTCGTCAACTCTCTATACTTAGCCGATTTATCGGTTGGCTTTATCTTTTCGGACCACGGACACGTGTACCATACCAAAATTATGCCACAGAGACATGTGGAACCTTCCGTGGTCCTTTTATACTTAGCTGATTTGGGCCTCGATTGAACACTACCTTTCTTCATACAAAACCAAATTTCCAAAAGTGACCCAATGACCTGCCTTCCCGCATCCAATCAGAGATGTCCACGTACTCATGGATGTTGGGGCCAAAAATCAACCGGGAGGAAATGCCCATCATTCATGAATGTAGAAAAATACGAGAGAGGGAAGGCTCTACCATTTACGCTGAAAAACAAACTTCTCCTTGTGGAAATAAGAACTATAAACAATACCAGGCTCGATGCGATCCATGGCCATAGAAAAGGATTTGAAAATTTCATTCGAATGGAGGAAATAATTTTCAAGCATCCAGATGGGAACCATGCGGACTGCAAGATTCTAAATTAACGAGGATGAGACGGTGGATGAGCACTAATTTCTTCAAAGCACAAATTTTCCTATCTCTTAAGACTTCTCACTCTGCTTAAATGTCTCTCAAAGGCACAAACTCAAAAATTTTGAAAACTTGACTTGAAAAATGAGGGCAATTTTGAGGGTGACAACAGGACTCACTATTACAAAACCATTTGAATCTGCTACTCCATGAAAACTAAGAAGATCCGGTTGATCATCAAATCAAGGATGAAAGTTTACATTTGCCCTGATTACGGAGAAGAGGGTCAAGATGACTATTCTAGTCATAGATACTCTAGAAACTTATGGTATCTTACTTGGAAGATATTTTTGTAGGGATGTGGGTGGAGAGATTCATATGAATTGGATGAAGGCCAAAATCTTGGTTAATGGAACCATGTGTATTCTTGAACCCAAAGCTGAAGAGAAATACCTAGTCACCAAGTCTGATGATCCTAAAGCCCAAATCCTTTTTGAAGATGCTAATTTAGGGAACTATTTCATGACCTCAGACCAAGATTTCACTTCCATTTCAGTAAAGGAAGAAGATTCCAATGTGATATGGAATTTGGAGTTTGATGGTAGTTGCTCTACTTCTAGGTCTGATGTTGGTGTGGTATTAATTTCTCATGAGTTTGAAATTTTTCCTTTCTCATTAAAATTATAATTTGACAATCCTAATAATAAAGTGCCAAGTATGAAGCATTGTTATTAGGATTAGAGATGGAGAAAGAGAAACAGATCAAGAATCTAAAAACATAAGGACACACGAAGGTCATTTTCAATCAAGTTACAAATGTCTATCAAGTGAAAAATTATCATTTGAAACACTATAGAAACAAGGTTTCAAATTGTATTGAAGATTTTGACTCTTTTTCAATCAAAGCAATGCCACAAGATCACAATGATAAGGTAGATTTCCTTGTGGTGTTTACTTCATTATTTCTTCCCCATTTGAAGATCAATGAGGATAAATATACTATTGAGATAGTTTATCG
The DNA here is from genome assembly GCA_018340775.1 of Taxus wallichiana var. yunnanensis. Lineage (NCBI taxonomy): Eukaryota > Viridiplantae > Streptophyta > Pinopsida > Cupressales > Taxaceae > Taxus > Taxus wallichiana. The sequence goes on along the minus strand of CM031243.1, from coordinate 678,226,924 downwards.
GCCCAGTGTCCCTGATAATTCTTCATATTGGAAGGTCTTCAATGATGACCAATAGATCTTGACTTTTCTTGAAAAGTCTGATAATTTTAGCAAGCTTTATTTTGAGGGTTATGAATCATCTTTACATGAATCCATCTCTATCTCACAACAAGAAATAAATGGAGAAGTCCTACGGTGAAGGGAAACAAGATTCTCAAAGGCCTAATGTCTCTTGAAGGATTGTTTGACAAACATGATCGCTTCATTCAAAATAAGAAACAATCTAAATCCAATTCTTTTCGAGGTTGAATAGATTAAATCGAGCTCATTGAGCAACCAAAATTATAAACATTGGTAAATGTTGTTCTCCTAAGGAAAAAAGGAAGTTTATTGCACTCTTAAAGAAATACATGGATGTTTTGGCATGGTCCTACGTATATTTGAAATCCTTCAAACCGAAGGATGTGCAACATAGTATTCCCCTTAAATCAAATGCTTAACCATACGAGAAAAAAATAATGACATTACAACCCCAAGATTTGGGAACCATTCTTGTAGAGATTTAGAAGATGTTGGACCAGATGACAATAATTATTTTCCCCATTCATCACTCTACATGGGTAGCCAACATTGTCCTATACACAATAAAATTGGATAAATTTGTATCTACATTAATTTTTGAAATCTCAACCAATATTCTCTTAAATACAATTACCCTTTGCATATTATGGATCAAGTATTATAAATAAGTAACGATAATGTCTAAAGTGCTCTATATGTTAGATGGATTTTGGGATACAATCAAGTTGAAGTTGATGTGGAAGATCAACATAAGACAACGTTCACTACCCCATGGGGTACGTTTTCTTATTGGAGGATGCCATTTGGGTTGATTAACACTAGAGCTACTTTCCAAAGGGATATGGATCTAGCATTCAAATATTTAATGGGAAAAATCATTGTGGTTTACCTAGATGACCTTACGGTATTTTCCAAGAATAGGCATGACCACTATGATCACCTAGAGAAAATTCTGATAAGGTGTTGACAACATGGGATTTATTTGAATCCCAAGAAATCTATGTTTGGAGTCACAAAAGGGAAATTACTGGGACATATTGTGACAAAATAAGGAACTACAATTGATCATGAGTGATTTAAGGCTATCTGAAAGTCTCTCCCTTCCTATAAATAAAACAGTGTACATTCATTTTTGGGAAGGTTAATTTCTTGAGAATGTTTGTTCCATATTTCACTGACAAGATGTGATACATTATTGAGATGATGAAAGGAAAGTTCCCATTCCAATGGAGTGTTGATGGTAAAATTTCCTTCGATGAGATCAAGGAAGCTATAGCTCATGCCCTTGTTCTGGTTTGCCCAGATTTTCAAAAGGATTTTATTATGTATAGCTATGCCTCAACTCATATAGTGTCCGCCATACCGATGCAAAATAATTTTGAAGAATTTGAATATTTAATTAATTTTATGAGTTTTCCTCTAAAGGATCATGAGCTGAAAATGTCTCAGATTGAAAAACATGCCTATGTCATGGTTTGAGTAGTGAAACATTTCAGGTATTACATCATGAATTCTCATACATTGGTTCTTGTTCATGATATAGTGGTAAAATCCATCCTTACCCAACAAGAGTTACTTAGTCGGGGAGGTAATTAGATTTCCAAGGTTCAAGAGTATGATTTTGAAATTAAACTGTCAAAGCTTGTATGTGGAAAGGGCTTGTGCTAATTAATTTCTGAGAACAATTATGAAGAAGAATCTGACATAGCTGATGAAAATAAAAAATATGTGCCCATGGTTCTTTTTGTAAGTACAACAGATGAGTGGTACTCAAATATTTATCTCTTTTTAACTTATGGAGAATGTCCCAAACATCGAGCTTGAAGATAAGTGAACAATCAAGTTAAGGTCAGCTAAGTATGTACTTTAGGACAATGGTTTGTACAAAAGGGGAATTGATGGAGTGTTCCTTCACTGCATAAATAAGATTTAACAAAGTAAGATTTTGGAAGAATTCCATAACTTAGCATGCAGAGGACATTTCTTGTCATCCATGAAAACTCACAATATTTTGCGAGAAAGGTATTATTGGCCTACTCTCTTCTAAGATGCATCTGTGTGGGTGGCTAAGTGTAAAGCTTGTCGCCAGTTTGTCGGTCATCCAAAATTAGTGACACTTCCCCTAAGGCCAGTGGTAATTAAAGAACCTTTTCGAGTAATGAGGAATATATTTCATCATAGCATTAAATACCACATCTAGTGTTGGACATAGTCATGTCTCGTATGAATCGATTATTTCACGAATTGGGTGGAATCCATCCCGATTAAACATGATACTACGAAGTTGTTTGTAACTTCATTAAAGAGGATATAATAGTTAGGTTTGGTGTCCCTCATAAGATTGTTTCTGATAATGCTTCCAATTTTTAATCTTATGAACCCAATGAATTTTGTTATGGTTATGGGATCACTTTGTCTCACTCACTAGATTACTACCCTAAAGGAAATGGTCAGGAGGAATCAAGTAATAAAAATTTAGTGACTATAATCAGGAAGCCGGTTGATGAAAATCAGTGGACATGGCACAAAGTATTGTATGATTCACTTTGGGATGATCGTATTACTACGAAAATAGCTATCGGGATTTCTCCTTTTTGTATGGAGTTTGATTAACTAAAATTGAACTAAACTATGGGAAAGTATAACAAACTAGTTAATCTAATATAGGGGGCCTAAAATGTGTAAACTATGCTAAGACAATATGAAAATAATTTGAAATAATTGTTCTAAATGAAATAAAACCTTAAATGTACAAGGATGTAAAAGGAAAGAACTTAAGCGATTGTTGGAGACTCTCGCAGGTTTTCGCAAGTCATTGTGGATTTTGGAAGTAAAAATGATCAATCGGGGATGCCGTAAAGGTTGGATCTAGAAGATATAAGAGGACTAAAGTGCCCAGGAAGGTACTAGGGCACCCCAAGGCACACTAGTCCCAGAATAGGTAGCTTGGTCTCTACAAATTCTCAGAGTATGGTTTCTACAATGTTGTAAGGTGCCCTGAAACTCTCTTTCTGTCACACTGGATCTTCTAAATTGTGTCGGGTGTGTGAGATAACATAAAGTGAAGGAATGGCCTATAAAACACAAAGAAGTATCAAAAACCTAAAAATAAAAGATGCAAAAATGAATGGATCGGATTGACCTCATCTTCCCCAATAATGGGCTTACTAAACTAATCGTTGCACTTCATTTCATACCCATATGTAGTTCTGTTGTGTGTGTGTGCATGTCGTGCCCTAGGTTTTCTTGTGCTAGTCACACTTTGTGAAGTAGTGAGCAATAATAACTATAGAAAAATGTAATAGTATGTGTGCATGGAATATAATATAATACATCCCCTATGTTAAGCGTATTGATGCAAATCTCCTAGCCTTGATGTATGGCACTATGTGGATGTAAGTGATGTAATGGATGTAACTCTAGATGGAGTGATAGTAATATGTGACACTAGGACCATCATTATGGTCTCATAACTTTATATTTATAGGGTTCTCTTGCTCTAATTTTGTAATTAACCTCGACATGGCCAACTAGGAAAAAGATAAGGATGAAAAATGGCTAGAAGAGGCCCAAAAAGAGGTGGGAAAGTAGAACATGGACCGCGGTACCCCAAGTGGGACCAGGTCACCCTAATACAAGTGTAGGCACCCCGGTTTATGTTAAAATGATGGTACATATATGAAATAGATGGATATACATAGGAAAATAAGATGGCCAAAAGGTGGGATTAATTAGTACTTTCTTCACTTGAGAACCCTCTAAATAGTAGTATAATACCGGGCTAAGAAATGCCTAATGTGCATGATTTTATGTCTACATTTTCCCCCACTTTATGTTGGTGAGCGAAACATTCGGTAATATAAAGTAGATATGAGATGCGTAATTGATATCAATGTAGAGTGTAGTAGAAGATGTGCCGATGGACTAGACTTAAACGTGGAATGACAAAAATAAAAATTTTGAGGAGCGTGGATTCCAAAATGAAAAATGCGCATAAAAATGTGATGAGAGTGAACCTAGGGTGAAACGCGTATACAATTGTTGTGGTGTGTAGTGTACCGTATGGTGTGTAATAAAGGCAAGTTTCGTCACGGTGTTTCGTCATTTCGTTTTTGCTATTGTTGATGATGATGCCCCCAATTTGACTACTTATTTCTCATACGACCAGAATTACAAGGATAAAATGATCGAGTAGTCAAATATATGTGTATGTAAAAACGTTGTGTAAAATACGCATGTGTATAGAAATGTATAAAGTACAAAAATGTAAAATACGTGAAAATAAAAGTGTAAATGGAATAAGTGCACCTGATCCATGTCGAGAAAAAGGGTGTAGAATGATATCTTGTACTATCACAATTTTTTTGGGTGATCTCATGCCACCCTGGCTAAAGAAGTATAGGGAGGAAATGTTATGTATCCTCTAACCTTTAATGACTTATGCTGAAATGTGTGAAGATATCTTTATATTGGCCTAGTTTTTTGGGTGATCTGATGCCACTAGACGAAGTAGTGTAGAGAGGCACACCCATTGTAACCTCAAGCCGATGCTTGCTCCACATAAATACCAAAGGACACCATGTCATATAGAGGCCACTATGTATGGAGTTTATATACTTCTCCTAAATCACTCATTGTATGTAAACCGACAATGCCAATGGTAGAAAGTGCACCGTACTAAACCGAGTGTAAATATGTTGTGTTAGTAGAAACCCTAATGATGCCCCCTCTTCTCAAAGTGTGTATGAAAAATTAATATAAGATGTTAAGTACAAAATGAAATAAGGACATCTGGATAAGATGAATGTGGATACCCCAACAACTAGTATAAGAAGGGTAGAATGTGAGAATCTATGTCACATGTAGAGTCTTGTATCTATGATAACACTAAACAAATTCATGAATGTGCTTGTGTATATGATATAGATAATGAAATGTAAAAATCAGTATAACATGTGTAGTAAAGTGATTATGCAAAACACTAGCAAGCAATAGTTAATTCCCCAAGACAATGCAATATGTTGTGGATGGATGGAATGGAATGCAAGATGGAATGATAGGAGCAATATGCCCCATGAGTGGATGGAAGTGTATGAAATGAGGTTCATTTTTTTCCCCTCGGCAGCAAGAATGGACCGTAAACGAGAGTGCATCATCGGGAAATATTTGAGTAGTGTTGTTTATTTCTAGCGGGTTGTGGTGAGTGTGTATATGTAATGGTGATGACATGTGACATATGGAGAGATGCGCATGAACCTTATAGCTAAAGCGTATATCTCAACTTGAGGAATGGATGAGTGATGACTTATCCTAGGGTAGAGTACTATAAGATGAATAATATAGGGTGGTGATTTAGCCTAAGGTGTATACCACTACAGCATTACAAAGAGGAGTGATGATTTATCACTAAGTTTATATCACTATAATATGAAAGGATTAGGATAAGTGATGATCTCAGTAACTAAGTGTATATCACTATATGATGAAGATAAATAGGTGAAAATTTAACATAAATCATATGTCACTACAAGATGAAAGGAGGGAGTGGTGATGTAACCTAAGGTGTATACCACTACAAGATGATAGTATAGGTGACAATTTAACTTAAGGTGTATGTCACTAATGTTAGAAATGTCACATGAAGAAATTTTTCATGGTGAATGTAAGGTCCATTTGATTGGTAAACCCTCGGTAGTCAAGTATGGACCGAGGAACTAAAGTGTGTCATAGGGTGGTGATGACAGGTGTGTAGAAAGAAACATAGTATAAATAACCAAGTGATGAATAAAGTATGTAAATACATGGTGTGGGAAACACAATATAGGGTGTGTAGAATATGTAAAATTCAAGATGCGGTGATATGTGTAGATAGAAATAGAATATATAGTGATAAAATGTAAAGATAGACCCATATATAATGCAACCTAGTGTAGTATGTAGAAAATGTGTAGTATCACTATGTATAGGTTATCTTAGGATAGCCTAATATTGTAAGTGGTGTGTAGGGTAAGGGCTAGTAAAATGTAGAATGTAGGGAAGAAATGTAAAACTAGACTCATAATTAATGACGACTAGTGTAGTATGTATGATATAAAAATGTGTAATATATTATGTGATGAAGTGCATATATATCGATGTGAATGTAATGCGCAGATGAAGACTAGTATAATGTAGAATAATCATAGAATGGGTGGTGTATGATGCATAATATATGATGGAATGAAATTTTTAATTCCTATAGTGTAGTTTGTGGGGTTCAGTGTAATGGTAATCCCTCAACATTCAAGTGTGAATCGAAGCACAAAAGTGCATCATTGGGTAATGAAAGTGCTATGATGTGCGATATGATATGTAGATAGGAAAGAAAGTGAATGATAAATATGAAATATGAGACTATGTAGCTATGTGGAAACATGAGGGGGTAAGTGTGCAACGTGATATGTCCCCCCTAGCAATAATGTACCAAGGGACTATGCAAACTCGTCAAGAATATCATCATCCTCTGGATCAAAATCAAATGGATATGCGTTAGTAACTTGGTAAGCTATAGTGGTGGGTTGATCATGTAATGAGTCGTTGAGATGTAAGAGATACATGCCCATAACATATTCTTCATCAGTGAATAGAGGGAAGGGGAATCCATGTGCATACCAATGAGTGAGGTTTTTGTATAACCTAGGAAAGAACTATTACAGATGATAACACATCCAAAAGGCATAGGAAAGGATATGTCTGTATGATCTAGATCAAGGGTGCCCTTAATATAGTCTAGCCAGGACTATCCTAATGTGAGTGGTGTAGTAGTAGGAGAACGTATAATAAATACATCAATATGAAAGACACAAAAGCCATAAGCAGCTTTGACATGGAGTAACCTGTTATCGCGAATAATTGCACCCCTGAATGTCCTAAAGGTGAACATGAAATTCAGTGTGATTGGGTAAAACAAGATCACCTCTTAAGTTGTGGGACTTCCAAATTGAGGTGAACCAATAGAGAAGGTAGGATTTTTGTTCCTAAACTAAGCACTACACTACTTCTAATGCAATAAAACAACTAATTATACCTATGCTAACATTTCCATGAGATTAGGGAGAGAGATTTGCAAAAAATAAAACCTATAATAGAAATGGTGATGCACCAAGAAAGGGTTTTCCTAGAAAAATTTCATCTTTCCAATAAAGAGAGATGATCATGAGGAAGAATGAACATGCATTACAAACCCAATTTACATATAGTACTTCACTCCTTGATAAGCACAATGACCTCCAAAACTTGCAAAAGAAACCTTGGTTACATAGTTCACTGCAAACATGAGAGAGGCAAATAGAAGTAGAAAAATCATGTAAGGACATACAATTGATCACAAAACATAATTTTCATTACTTCAAACACTTGCACAATGCATCATTACAATGAGGAAAGGCATAAGATTCCATTACAATTTTTAGAAGAAAGGCTTGAGAGCTTGCAAATTCACAACATAATTTAGCTTGTGAAGAGAGGGGAAACTTGGAAAATGTCTAACTTTTTTAGAATAAGTACCCCTTTACATTTATAGAAAATTCTGAGTTGTTGAGATAAAGAAGGATAAATCCTAGAATCTAGGCTAGAATGAAGGAAATAATTAGTCATTGTTGTTGGCCATGTTTGCCTCATTAATTGCAGCTCCACCTTTTGAGGCACCATCCAAGGAACGAGTAAATATTTCAATTTTGGAATGTAAATGCTTCAGAAAATCTATATTGTGATGCCTCCATGACATAACTATCTTTCTCTCAATTCCAACGACTACAATTTTGTGGAAAACTAACAACTGGGAGAAAGTTATGTCTTCACGAGTGAAAGTCACTTTTAGGGCTTCCAGAAATTGTGCTTAACCAACGTGCTAATATGCTTTCATAAATTCAATTTTTAATTTACCTCCATTTAATTAAAATATAATATTGTAATATATCACAGAGTCCCCCTTTAATCACTCTAAGTGAAAAAAAATATGCTTCGAGAGTCTCTTGGTGATGATTTGGCAAACAACTTGCTAAATGAGCTCACATTCGATTTTTGCAATAAGTCCCTATCTGGTTAGTCCCATGTTTTACATTGAATTGCAATGGAAACCTCTGCATTAGCTGCTATACATTCAACTCCATGTTGTTATATCGGCTTTGGTCTTATAAATTCCATTAATGGTGTGTCAAGCCCCAAACTTCAATTTCCTTCAAGTGTATTAAATTCGATATGGCTAACTTGGTGAAGAACTCGCTGCCACCTCTCCTTACATAGTGCTCATTTGTTATAACTCAGCTGAGTTATTTCATGTCACGATTTACATAAAAATTACCCAACCTACCCACTAAATCCTCACCATCAAATTTTCCACGTATTTCATTGAATTGGCTCCACTATATTCACCACCGCGTTTTGGGTGAGCTTCACGTTTCGTATTGAAATGATGTCAAGTAATTCATGTCGGACGTTAGAAACCACCTTATACTTCATTGGCTAATGTTTTGGGGTCACCCTGTTCTAGCTCAAATGATCCCCTGCCACGTGACATGAACTCCCAATGAATTCTTTTACATAACCGAGTCAATTGGCTTAAGATCCCCATAACTCACCACGTATTTTTGGAATGGTGAGCCCTTTTTTGTGCCGAGAAACTCAAGATAACACTTTTGAAGAATGTTTTTTGGAATTATATCTAACTCCTAACCTAGAGGTTGTGTGCTAAGATAAAAATAGAAACAATATTATGAACACACAGAAACTCACAAGAGAACTAAAAACTTGACTTTCTATTCAAAATACTTTGGAGCACTTCGGTGCCTTCTCTTGCTTCTCTCTTTCTTTCCTTGCTTATTGAATTACAAAGTGAAACCTCTTATTTATAGAATTTTTCCAACCTTCTACCTTAGAAAATATCTCATAATATCTTATATTAGATATTATTGATCTTTTGGATATTTTATAGATATTCCTAGGATTCTTACCAACCATTCTTAGATATTTACAAGATATTATGAATAATATCTCTTGATATTTTAGAGGGGATAATATTCACAATAAAGTAAATATTTTACATAAATTTGGAATTTATCTAGAACAAGATTAGATATTTCCAACACTCCCTCCTAATCTTGATTCTTCATGTATTGTTGGAGCGAAATGGACCTATGATGCCCAAACAATCTCTCATATGCTCAAATGCGTCCTTTGGTAATGGCTTGGTGAAGATATCAACATATTATTCTGTAGACTTGCAAAACTCCAAAAATATTTGTCCATTGTTGACTAGCTCTCTAATAAAATGATACCTAGTATCAATATGCTTGCTCCTTTTGTGAAAAACATGATTATTTGACAATGCAATAGCTAAGTTGTTATCACAAAATATATTTGTTACTCATTCTTGTTCTTGATTTAGATCTGATAATACTCTTCTCATCCATATTGCTTGACATGATGCTATTGTGACAATTGAATTTTTCTTAGAAGCCCATGAAACTACACCTGAACCAAAATGGAAAACATAGTTGGATGTGCTCTTTCTATCATCTATGCTTCTTACACAATCATTTTCTGTGTAACCAACTAACTTGAAAATATCAGAAGCTGTATATAAAATACCAAAAGATTTTGTTCCACTAACATATCTTAAAATTCTTTTTCCATCTTGCCAATGAGAATCCTTTGGGAATTCCATAAACCTGGAAATAAGAATTGCACCATACATGATATCAGGCCTTGTAGCAGTCAAGTACATCAGACTACCAACAATTCTTTTGTACATAGTTGGATCAATATCACTACCTTTATCATCTTTTCTTAGCTTTAATCGTGGCAACTGGTGTTGATATTGGATTACAATTCATCATGCGGAACCTTTTCAAAATATCATTGGAATATTTTGATTGACATATAAAAATTCCATTTTCTGATTAATTGACTTCTATGCCAAGAAAATACTTCATTAGACTCAAATCTATCATTTCAAATTCTTTCTTCATTGTTGTCTTAAACAAGTCAATTGAAAAATCTCCTATGAATATTAGATCATCAACATATAGACATACAATTAGAATTTGTTCTTGATCATTCATTTTGATGTATAGTGTTGGTTCACTATTACTTTTTCTAAATCCATTTTTCAAAAAATATGAATCAATCCTGCTATACCATGCTCTTGGAGCTTGTTTCAGACCATACAAGGCTTTCTTCAATCTATAGACCTTGTGTTCTTGACCTAAAATTTCATATCTAGGTGGTTGTAAAACATAAACTTCTTCTTCTAGTATGTCATTCAAAAATGCAGACTTGACATCCATTTGATAGACTTTCCAATTATTTTGAGTTGTTATTGCTAAAACAGATCTAACAGTGTCTAGTCAAGCTACTGGAGCAAAAGTCTCATTATAATCAATTCCGGGTTGTTGTGAGAAACCCTTTGCAACTAACTTGGCTTTATGTTTTTCAACATTTCCATTTGCATTGAATTTTTTCTTGTAGACCCACTTTACGCCAATTACACTATTTCCTTCTAGAAGGCTCACAAGATCCCATGTACGATTATTTTCAATAGAATCAATTTCTTCATCCATATCTTTTACCCATTTTTCATTTTCAAATGCATCTTCAAAATATATAGGATCATCATGAGAAAATAATGCAAAATCAGAATATAAATCAACATTCTCATCACCTTGAGTTTGTTCATAAATCTCCCTTAAGCTTCTTGTCTTTCCTGGGGTGTCCCGAAGTGAGACCTTTGTGTTGCCAATGTTGGATCTGATATGTCACTGCTGTGAGACTTTGAATTTGAAGAATTACCTTCATGCCCTGATGCTTCATGTGGATGTAAATTTGTTGGAGGGGATGAAAATCCACTTGAGATACCTCTTGTGATGCTTCTTGAAACTGGAGTGCTATTTGAAGAAGATTTCACTGCACCGATCCCTTGAGGTGCTAGATGAACATTTTGTGTGATCTTTTCATCAAACTCATTCTGATGATGAGGTATTCCTGCAATGATATTTGTTAACTTACGAACACTTTCATCCCATGTTTTTCTTCAATGAACTGAACATCTTTACTAATAATATAATTCTTTGTGATGGGGTTATACAATTTATAAGATTTTGATTGCTCATTGTAACCTACAAAAATACATCTCTCTCCTTTATCATCCAATTTCTTCCTCCTCTCATTTGGAATATGAGCATAAGCTACACATCCAAAAACTCTTAAATGTGAAACACTTTGTTTATTTCCACTCCATGCTTCTTGAGGAACTTTATCCTTCACAATTTTTGTTGGAAATCAGTTCAATATTTAAACCACACAATCTACTGCTTCATCCCAATACTCGTTTGGTAAATTTTTGGCTTTCAACATACTTCTAGCCATTTCCATAATTGTTCTATTCTTTCTTTCTACCACACCATTTTGTTGAGGTGTATACCTTGTTGTAAATTGCTTCTTAATCCCATGAAATTTACAAAAATTAAAAACTCATTTGAAACATACTCTCCTCCTCTATCTGATCTTAACACCTTTATATAGTAACCGCTCTGCTTTTCAACCATGACCTTAAACTCTTTGAACACACTAAAAACTTATAACTTATGTTTTAAGAAATAAACCCAAGTTTTTCTACTCAAATCTATAAAATTCAGAAAATACATGCTTCCTCCAATTGATGGTGTTTGCATAGGTCCACATAGATTTGAATGGAAAATCTCAAGAAGAGATCTAGCTCTATATGACTTTCCAACAGGAAATTTTTCCTGTGTTGCTTCCCTAGAATACAAATTTCACAAGGATTTTTTGGTTGCTCTATCAAAGGAAAACCCTTCACCATATGCTTCTTTTGTAGTAAATCTAAACCACTAAAACTTAAGTGTCCAAATCTCAAATGCCACAACCAAGTCTGATCTTTTAAAGAAAATTTAAATGCTAGTGAAGAAATCTCTTTAGATGAAAAATCATGTTGGATTCTTAATGGAAACATTTTGTTTCTTGTCATCTCAACCTTTGCAATCAATTTTTTACTTGGATTTCTATCTAATATTACACATGCATCATCTTCAAAATAGACTTTATATCCCTTCTACACTAACTGCCCAATACTCATTATATTATGTTTCAAACCAAGAACATAATACACATCTGGAATGTGTTTGTTTTCACCTTTCTTAGTTTCAATATTTACGGTTCCTTTTCCCATTACTGAAAATTTATTATCATTTCCTTAACTTCAGATGTAACTGACTCATCTATGTTTACAAACATTTCCTTACATCCAGTCATGTGATTACTACATCCACTATCTAGAAACCAATATCCTTTGTACTTTCTTGAGCAACATTGCATGTAATGAACATTGAACCATTGTTATAACTTTTAGACCGATTTTCTTCATAAAAATATGCATTTTGTTTACTCATATCAAATTGTTTCTTCTTACATTCATTAGCATAGTGTCCATACCTTTTATAGTAATTTCATTGAACATGTGACTTATCATACCTCTGACCATAAGTGTGATTTTTATTATTTCCTCGGCCTCTAGCACTTACGAAGCTTGAGCTTCCTCTTACTCTATTACTGCCAACTGAAACTTGTGATTTGAAGGCTTGCTCAAGAGATGAGCTACCTGATCTATTCAATCTTTTCTCATGGGATATTAAAGATCCCATTAATTCGTCTATAGACATTTGGGTTAAATTCTTTGATTCTTCTATTGCAACAACAATCACATCAAACTTGCTAGGAAGACTTCTGAGTATTTTCTCTACAATCCTTTGATCCTCTAAAGTCTCACCATGAGACCTAATTTGATTTACTACACTCATCACATGGGTGAAAAATAAATCTACTGAATCTAAGTCTTTCATGCAAATATTTTCAAAATCTCTTCTAAGATTTTGTAATTTTGCAACTTTTACTTTACTAGTACCTTGATAATTTGTTTGAAGACTTTCCCATGCTTTCTTTGATCTAGTTGTTGCTGCAACACATGGAAAGATGGACTCATCCATTGCTTGTTGAATTTGAAACAAGGATTTTGCATCCTTCTGCTTGTTCTCCTTCAACAAATCCTTATCTGCTTGTGCTAGTGCTTGAAATGCTTGAAAATTTGCAGGTTCTGGAAACCCATTCTCAACTAGCTCCCACACATCTAGTGAACAAAATAAAGTCCTCATTTTTATGCTCCAATAATCATAGTTCTTCCCATTGAATATGGGGATTTGGGCTTGAGTGAGGTTGCTTCTCATACCTGCCATTTTAACTAGACTAATAGAGTAAAATAAAGACTTATGACTTAAGCTCAACCTAGCTCTGATACCAATTTGTTGGAATTATATCTAACTCCTAACCTAGAGGGTGTGTGCTAAGATAAAAATAGAAACAATATTATGAACACACACAAACTCACAAGAGAAATAAAAACTTAACTTTCTATTCAAAATACTCTAGAGCACTTTGGTGCCTTCTCTTGCTTCTCTCTTACTTTCCTTGCTTATTGAATTACAAAGTGAAACCTCTTATTTAGAGAATTTTTCCAACCTTCTACCTTAGAAAATATCTCATAATATCTTATATTAGATATTATTGATCTTTTGGATATTTTATAGATATTCTAGAATTCTTACCAACCATTCTTGGATATTTACAAGATATTATGAATAACATCTCTTGATATTTTGGAGGATAATATTCACAATAAAGTAAATATTTTACATAAAGTTGGAATTTATCTAAAACAAGATTAGATATTTCTACAGTTTGGAAATATCTAATCTTGTTCTAGATAAATTCCAACTTTATGTAAAATATTTACTTTATTGTGAATATTATCCCCTCCAAAATATCAAGAGATATTATTCATAATATCTTGTAAATATCCAAGAATGGTTGGTAAGAATCCTAGGAATATCTATAAAATATCCAAAAGATCAATAATATCTAATATAAGATATTATGAGATATTTTCTAAGGTAGAAGGTTAGAAAACTTCTATAAATAAGAGGTTTCACTTTGTAATTCAATAAGCAAGGAAAGCAAGAGAGAAGCAAGAGAAGGCACCGAAGTGCTCCAGAGTATTTTGAATAGAAAGTTAAGTTTTTATTTCTCTTGTGAGTTTGTGTGTGTTCATAATATTGTTTCTTTTTTATCTTAGCACACACCCTCTAGGTTAGGAGTTAGATATAATTACAATCGCTCGAGCTACGTGGTACACTCACCAAGCCCCAAGGCATTCAACTCGGTTCTCAATTAAATACACTAGCAACTCGTAAGGTGGAATTTGATCGAGCCCCTTTCGGATTTCGGAATCCAAACCACTGCTTGCCAAGATCCAAACTGTTTCACAGCCTCCGACTACCGAAAGCCTGAAACTCTAAATTTCAGAGTTTCAGAGTTTCAGGATTCTAAACTATCCAACTTGTTTGATGTCTTCAAGCCCAAAAATCTCCAAAATCCTAAACTCATGAACTTCTAAAATATCTCTTGTGTAGTTTCATCATATTTCAAGCTCGATTCTTACTTAGCAAGCACCTCACCATTAAGTCACTGACACCATGACTTACGTGAAAACACCAAGCTAACAAATCAAGGTCCTTGCTTTCGCTATTTCACCAAGTACCACGAACATCTAAACCTAAACTCGACACCTCCATGGGTGATGTATTCCTACGTGAGCTCAAGCTCAAGCCATTCTTTTTGCACTACGGCTCTCTTAGTGAGCTTTGTCCATTAGATCAACTCGGACCATCTTCCCACGAGCTCAACCTCCCAAATGTTATTCAAACATGTATCTAATTCAACTTTGTGCTATAGCTAATATCAATGCCATATATTTTCATATTACTCAAGCTATTCAACATTGTTTCTCTCGCTAACTCGAACTCAACATACCGACCTCCTATACACTACCTATGTCATGTTGATTTGAATCAATGAGTCATCTACAAGCTGTATCAATTCGGGTTCTGCTTGTGCCAAATGTCTCGGCTTAACTCAATTAGCCACCAAAATACCGCTATGACTCACCTGAAATTCCAAACTCATACTTCTTGGAAGATTGAAGTGACCACTTTAGGTAACTTGTTGCACGAGCTTGATTATGAGCTATAATTGACCCATCAATTAAATACCATGCAAGCTAGATGAGCTCCTTTCCGGCCATTTTTTGTATAACGAACTTATCTCCGAGCTTTTCTCAAGATCCATTAGCTCAACCTACAAATCTTGAGTTCACCAAGACTTTTCCCTTTTCATCCCGAATCGATGTTGTTTTCATAAGTTCCAATTTGATTTGTGAGCTCCAAACTTCTCTCTATTGTGATATAGATTTCACTTGTTAATCTCATCGTTAAAAGGATCATCAAACTTCATGATAATCCTATTCATCCACCATGTTATGCCATGCCTCGAGGTTTTACCATGAATCAATGATCCTCCAACATAAAATATAATTTATGCAGCTCAATGCACACTCCCACATGCTCCCAGGCTTGATATACCCAAGCTCCATCACTAGTTTGACTGATGGGGTAAGTTGAATCTTTCACCGGTCTCATTCAGGCTCACCAACTGGATTTCTTGACTGTGTCACTCAATACTTCCACATAGCTCAGTTTTCTCTATCGAGTTGTGACCCATTTCCTTCATGATCTCACCTAAACATGGAAATGTGATGAGTTGAGTTCCTCCTTAAATCCAACATTGCCTCAAATTCTCTCACCCTAACTTGCTTGAGTTAATTGTTTAATCCTTCAACATGATCTATTACACTGAGCCCAATGAGCTTTCCCTCTATGTGACTCACTCTCCTCTTGACTGAATAATTTCCTTTCTTTTGGCAAGCTATTAGCCAAACCGAAGTTTAGATAAGTCCTTAAATTATACATTTAGTCTACTTACTAACAACTCGAAACCAAACCCTGAATAGTTTAAACTTGTGATTCCTGACAATCGACTCACCCTTAGATGCTACTTGATGTGAGCTCTAACTATCGACACTTTTCTTGAAGACTACAACCCGGTCATCCATCTCAGTTAAAATTAAGATTTAAATTTATCCCATGTGGTGATCATCCGTGACACACCGATCCATTCGCAAGCTTACCCAAGCTAGCAAAACAATTCGGTTGTTGTTATATGACACCTTTAATCCGAGACCCCAATACCAACACCTGCGAGCTTTCTTTAAAACATTTTTAAAACTCTGTAACATTTCAGCGAGCTCATGGAGTTTGACTTTGACTTCCCATGTTGACCTGCTTGATATCATCCTAACTTGGAGCCTTCGATGTGATCAACACACAACCCATTCAATTTTTTGAGCTCAAGCTCGATGCATCAAGCCATTCTTTAACTCAGCTCTCCTTTTGAGCTTTTCATTATACGTCCATTGGTGAGCTACCACTATTTACATTATAAAAGTACTAGAGCTTGATATTCAATGGAGGGTTTCCCTGTGAGAGTGTTTAACCAAAACCTTGAGTCTTCTCACATAAAGGAACACTTGCTGACACAATGTTTATGTAATTAAGCTTTATTTTATAATCCCATGACACCAATAGTTATTTGTCTCATAAAATGCTTCTTTAATTGTCACAAGTGGTGTAGGTAAAGTTTGAAAATGATTTTCAATGGGAAGGTTATGCATGTAACCTTGCTTTCTTCTTGAAACTGAAAATTACTTCGAATCCACAAACTCAGGCTCAATATCATAAATTTTACCACCATTGTCTATTTTTCCTAAGCGGGCAAAATGGATAACACAACCCATGATATAAATGAGGGTAGTATGGTGGTGGATGAATATCAGCAACAAAAACCCTAAGTGGGTTAGGTTGTCATGCGTACATATGGTTTCAGATGAAGTAGGATCTAATGGAATGTGCTCCCAATATAAACCATGTATGAAGAGTGTACACGTGAATGGTGGTTGAAAATATTAGGAAGATCATGATGTGATAGTAGGGTCCATGGAGGGAACATGTGGTTGTTGTGTAATAAATATTGTAGTAGGAGGTTGTGTAGAAGAGACAACGTCTAGTAAAACAATAACACCCTCAAGTGGTGGTAAGTGAGGTGGGTCATCCATAGGTTGAGTATCATCAGTAGCATCAATGCGAGGGATAGGAAGACTATTTTTAAGGTCATGGACACAATATTGGAATGGTTCACGGTCCCGAAAGATAGTATACTTAACGCATTCGTGTAAGAACTTAATGCAACGATGGACCATAGAAGTGATAGCTAGCATGACATGGAGCCATGGCCTTCCTAACAAGCAATTATATGAGACTGGAAAATCAATAACAAATAAAACTATATGGAGATTTTTAGGACCAACAGTAAGAGGCAAGGTAACATGACCAAGACACGATGGACAAGTACCATCGTAAGCATGAAGTGAAATAGAAGAAGGGTTAATGTCACAAAAAAACAAACCTAAAGCTTGGAGGAAAGACATAGGGCACAAATTAAGCTCAGAACCATTATCAATGAGAGTACATTTAGTGCAAACATTATAAATGCGAGACATAATATAGAGTGGTGGGTCATTGTCAAAGGGATGAATGGCAAAAGGAGGATTGGCCTTGAATGCTATATGTTGTGAAAAGGCATCGACAAACATGTAATACATGGAATATGGATGCATGTAAATAGAAACATTTGTGGTAGAAAAGAGGTGTTGGACATGATGAATTAAATTAGGATGGGTAAGCATATATTCATTGATGGAGATAATTATGATGGCTAAATGTGAATGTAAAACCCTAGAAGGTGCTATGAAGAAATGAGGGGTTCACCAAAATTATTAACTAAACTATGGGAAAGTTAGCAAACTAGTTAATCTAATATAGGAGGAATAAAACAATGTAAACTATGCTAAGACAATATGGAAATAATTTTAAATAATTATTCTAAATGAATCAAAACCCTAAATGTGTAAGGATGTAAAAGGAAATGACTTAGCTGATTGTTAGAGACTATCGCAAGTTACCTCAGTCCGACTATGGATTCTGGAAATAGAAACGGTCACTCAAGGATCTCGTAAAGGCCAAATCTGGAAGATTTAAGAGGACTACAACACCCGGAAGTGTTTGGGTTGCCCTGTGGTGCCCTGGTCCACTGAGAATAGGTGCCCTAGTCTCTCGTAAATGCTCAAAATCTTGTTTCTACAATGTCGCAAGGTGCCACTGAAGTTCTCTTTGTCTATCACACTAGATCTATCAAATTACGTTAGGTGTGTGAGATAATGCAAAGTGAAGGAATGACATGAAAAATACAAAGAAGTATCAAAAGCCTAAAAATAAAATAAGTAAAATGAATGGGTCATACTGACCTTAGCTACCATAATAGTGGGCTTACTAAATTGAGCGTTGCACTACATTTTGGACCCAAATGTAGTGTGTGTGTGTGTGTGTGTGTGTGTGTGTGTGTGTGTGTGTGTGTGTGTGTGCATGTCGTGCACTAGGTTCTCTTGTACCTACCATAATTTTTGAAGTAGCAAGAATTAATAACTATAGAAAAATGTAATACTATGTGTGCATGGAATAGAATATAATCCCTCCCCCTATGTTGTGTGTGTTGATGTAGATCTCCCAGCCTTGATGTATGGCACTATGAAGATGCAAGTGATGCAATGGATGCAACTCTCGATGGAGTGATAGTATTAGTGACACTAAGACCCTTATTATGGTCTCATACTTTTAAATTTATAGGGTTCTCTTGCTCTAATCTCATAATTAACCCCGACATGGTTGACTAGGAAAAAGATAAGGATGAAAAATGACTAGAAGAGGCCCAAAAGAGGAGGGAAAGTAGAACATGGACCAGGATGCTCCATGTGGGACCAGGGCACCCCAAGATAGGCCCTGGGTGTCCCATTTAGGCTAAAATGATGGGACAATTACGAAATAGGTGGATATGTATAGGAAAATATGTGGGAATGAAGAAATAAAAGGTAAAATAAGATGGCCAAAAGGTGGGATTAATTAGTACTTTCTTCACTTGATAACCCTCTAAATAGTAGTATAAGACTAGGCTAAATAATGCCTAATGTGCATGATTTTGTGTCTATAGAGTTGATGCGGAGATTCCTATCTCCTTGGAATTGTTGGCCTTAAGGTTGGCCAAAATAATTGAAGATGATACCTTCCAAGACTCCATTGAAAAAAGAATCATGTACCTGACAGAGCTAGAGGAAAGAAGATCCAAAGTGGTGGACTAGATCATCGAATATTAAGGAAAGGTCAAGAATTTTTTGATAAGAATACTAATCAGTGAGATTTTCAGGTCGGAGACCTAGTTTTTTTATGCAACAAAAGAAGAGAACTAAAAGGAATTCAGGGAAAATTATATTCCTTATGGAGATGAACTTTTAATATTTATCAACTGTTTGAGAAAATAGATTTTATATTTCATACCTTGATGGAACTCAACTTTTGTTGCCTCATAGCGGGAAACATCTCAAGATATTTTTCCAATAGTGCATGTTATTCTTACATTGTATCATAATTTTCCTTTCTTGTTGTGTGTTTTCTTTTCTGTTGGTGTGTTTGCTTTTTGTTCGTTTGCTTTAGTTTTGGTTTGTTTTGTTTTTGTATATTTCTCTTTTTGACTTCATGGCCCAATGAATTGATACTTTAGAAATATGGGAATCCTCTTTCTTCAAATCATCAAAGGAAGTCCCCATTTGGAGCCAACTGTTATCTTATTTTTTATTTTATTGAGAAAATGGAGATAACCAATCAAAAAAATTGGATGAACCTCCTTGAATCATTCTTTATCCAAGAGTTGTTTTAAAAATGCCTTGTTCGATCTTTAAAATTGGATTTTAGGGTTTTATTAGCACATTGCATGTTTTATGCAAAGTGTTTTCCACTCCTGAAACCCAAATCAAATAAGGATTTCAGGTTTCGGATTCCAATTACATCGGAACATTCCACCGTTGAAGCAAATGTGATATGCTTTTTGTTTACCAAACCCGAAACCCAACACACTATCACTTTTCAGATTTTTTAGTTCCCTTACATCGGGTCAAGGAGGATGGTTTGAATGTCATATGCTTCGTGTTTCCTAAATTTGAACCCCGAAAATCCTTGATGGGCTCTTTTGTGTCAGGTTTTGGGACTCGGTCGCATGACCACACAAAATATCAAACATATTCAACCTTCTACCCCTAAAGTCAACACCATAAATGTCAAGCTGGAAGTTGGTGGTTCACGTGTGTCACCCTACATGTAATTAATGTTAGGTTATTTATAAATAGGTGTGGATTTACATGTCATTTGTACCTTTGTACTCCTTGAACCTTTCAAATTTTCATCCTTCCTTTCCATTCCCACAGTTTGAATCACGTTTCCTTGGCATTTTCGATGGTTTTTCTTGGATTTAAAGGGTGATTCGTCTCATGATGAGTAAACCTCATTCTAGTTTATTTGTTGTTTCTTTTTTAGGTTTTATCTTGGTTGCATTAAGTAGGGGAGTTGTTCTACATTTTTTTATACCTTGTGCTCCTTATTTTTCAAGTTTATTGGTTTATCTAGCAAAGGGAAGTGGGAATCTTTTAGGTTCTTTACTTGCTCATTATTGCTTAGGGTTTCAAGTTTAAAAACTTAAAAATATCACTTAAGTGGATTTGTTCCTAAAATTACATTTTGGGTTTTTCACGTGTCGAAGCAGGTAGTTCTTCCACAAAGTGTTTTGGGTTTTCTCATATGTCGAAAATTCAGAAATTCCTCCCTTTGTGTCGAGTTTTTGGGTTTTTAAAGGTGTTCAACAAGGCCTATTCTCTCGAATAGTTCTTCAAAATTATAGATGTGCATTACGGGAAGGAAAACTAAAATCTCTTTCAAGGGTTCCGAGAAGGCTTTGGATTTTATTTTCTTCATTCATCATGTCTTATTTATGCAAAGGCAAGGCGAAGAAGGATACATCTAAAGAAATAAAGTAAAATTATCAGGGAGTTGTACCTCCTTCCGGCATTGAATCCAATTTTGATATCATAGATATAAAGTTAGGGCACATTGACATGGATGTGTTTTGGATCCAGTGCAAATTTTTCATAGACTTCATGGATGCAATCTCTCTGTGTGAGCGGGCTACCTCTAGCTATTGCTTTCCCAATTTCTACCCAATTTCCTGAGTTTATTCTTGCATGTGCTAACCATTATGACTCAAACACAAGGTTGGTATGAAATCAAGCGGTGAAGTGGTTATCAAATTGGATACCAATTACTTCGATGAACTTCTAAAGCTTCCCAACTTTGTTGAATATGTCAGGACAAACCCTCAATTGGCCTAGATGGCTTGGGATAATGAATTGGATAATTACATCAAATATGTCAACAAAAAGTACCTGATTAAGCCTAAGCCTTCTGTGTCTAGGTTCCCAAAAACAATCCCTAGGAGTGACTTTATCTTGGAGATCAGTGACATCATCACACTTCTCAACAAAGTTTTTGGGCTCCCTAATGCCAAGGAATTTCATGGATGGATGTATCATTTTATCTCCACCATCAAGAAGAATGAACAATTATTTGATTGGGGAATGTTTATCAGTGACACTATTGACGCTCAACTAAAATAAGTCTTAGCTACAAGTAAGTTTTACATGATGTCATATGTTAGTTGTGTTGTAGCGGGATCGAGGAATTATCATGGGTTGGATCCAACTAGCAATAGGTCCTCTAATCATATTTATAAGTTTTATACTCGGCCTTTGAAGGTAAGTCAAGCACATTTTATAAGGGTAAATGATGATTTCTTCTACAAGAACATTTATATATTAGAACCCGATCTTTCAAAGTAAAGGGTTTTAGATTTCGTATAGAATGCAGTGAAAAAATGGGGTTGTATCTTTTTACAGTTTCAAAATTTCACCTATCTGCAAGGGCTACAATATTTTAGGGATCACCCATGCGCCTTCCTAGGTATCCAAGCGATAAGTGGATCCTCATGGAATTGGTTCGTAAACTCTTGGATTTTCATAAATTCCAATAGAAAAAACATAAGGTTGTTGTTTCCTTTCCTATATCTATTAGAAGATACACTTGTTCTTCCATTATCAAAGCCAAAAATGTGGCCTTTGAAATGCAAGATAAGATAAAAAAGAACATGCAGCCAAGACCATTTTTTAATTATCGAGGTGTTATTAAGGCCCATGGAACTCTATAACTTCATGTTCTAGACCTTGAAGATATTTGGATCAATTGTAGGGATGAGGTAGTAATAAGGTGAAAGGACAATAGCATATTGAACTGGATTAAATTAGAATTTTGGATCTTGTTGATGTTTCGAGGATGTGTTTAACGATGATAATGTCATAGAACCTATGTATGAAAAAAATGAACGAAGATAATGTAGGATTTCCTCCAATTCGTTGGTTTGTAAAATAATCAAAGCATCTATCCAAGACAGGGTCACTCAAACCCTCATTTGCACTAATTCATGGTTATATTCGTGGGGCATTCAACCTAAAGATTCCAGCTTCCCAAAACTTCATGTCACATCTACATCAGAAGCGGGTCCCTCTCATGGGGTAAAGGTGGAATCCCACCTAAAAATTTAAAGTTCAAGTTTGTTAGTAGTGGAGTTAAGTCTCACCCTCCATCTTCTGTTATTCCTACTTCATCAGTTGTGGTGCTTGATTCTCCTTCTCCTTCACATGTCAAGAAAACACCAGTGAGCATTGTAGTTGACCAACATGTTCCCTCTTCTCCCCTTGAAACTTCATATATTCCTGTTACAACTCAAGTGTCATCTCCCATTTCATCTCCTTCTCATATTATTTCTTCTCCTTTATATTCTACCCTTCAAATCTTGACAACATCTCGCATCTGTTACATTTCTTTCTCCTTCCTCTCCTCCATCTCCTTCATCACCATTTGTATCTTCCATGGAAAACTTCTTCTTATCTATTTCCCTCTTTTGAGTGGAATAGGATTGACTTTGGGATTACCACCAGTTACTTCTAGGATTCCAGTTTACATTCCCTTCCCCACTAGTATCTCCCCGCTATCGTTACCACCATTATTTCCACCCCTTCATCTCTGGTCACTACTTTTCTCACTTCTCCAAGTTCCACACTGATGATTACAACTCTTACTCTAGAGGCACCTTCCTATTAAGTTCCCTCCTGGCTAACCAATAAGAATTCGAAGAAGAGGAAAATGCTTTTTCCTCCCGAGGATTTCGATCTTAGTTCTCTAAAGCCAGCACCTTCTAGATCAACCAAGAAACTTGATATCATATTGTGTATTTTTGTTGATGCATATGGTCAAATTTTTTCAGATATTTTCATGCCCTCCATGCAGATAAAACTAAAGAAGACATTACAATTGTGGACCTGTAAAATCACAAAAGGATATCTTAGGGAGGTCACCACTAAAGGCACTCAGCAGGATGTGTAGGATGCTATGGATAACCTTTGCAAAAACTTAGGGAAACTAAGGCCTCCAAAGATGAACTGAAAGTAAGGGTTGAACAATTGTGATGATGTCTTGCTCCAGATCTCAAAGCCTAAGAAAATATTGTTCTCATCTCCTACTCCTACTCCTACTCTAATTTGTTTTGATTTCTCATTTGTACCCAAAATGGAGAAAATCAATCGTAAAGGTATAACAGTTGTATGATTGGACTCAATGTCTCCTTATTCAAGTGAAATAGGGTAACTAATGATGCAGTAAACATGTACAAAGGTAACCGAAAAGGCCAAGAAAGAGGTTGATAAAATAAATGAGGAACTTATGTAAGAGAATGGAAATTTGGATCTGACTTTGGAAGCTCTCAGTGAGCTTAAAAATATTCATTCTAGATAGCTTGATTAAATAAGGATTTGTGGAAGACACCGACATGAATTTTGATTTTTGCAAGGTAATTGAATTCCAGATCAATATCCTTCAAGAGGCTTATAGCAAGCTCCAAAATCTAGAGAAGTTGTCAATACCACTAATGAAATCAACGATGAATTCTCAAAAATCCTTGTGAAAGTTTTGGATGATGGTTTGACTAATTTTCCTGCGGATGATCTATTCAAGGAATTTCAGGAGTTGGTTGAGAAATAATCTACAACAAGAGAATACTTTAATTTGAAATCTATGGGCAATTTGAGTCTCTATGAGATTTTCTTGGTAACTTGGCTGGATTTATCAAGAAATACTAGAAGCTCCCAGGAGTATTAGAAATACATATGAAACCTATGAGGTACTAAATCATTAATCCTACGGACCAGAAGAAGAATAATCCCAAGCAACGATCTAGAAGTTCCAAGAATTATGATCCAAGCAAGATAAACAAGAGGAAGAAGAAGACAAGTCCGAGTGATGGAATTATCATGTCATTTTTATTTTACTTTCGACATGTCTTTTCAAAAATGTTGAGACATACTTTGAATATGCAAGTTTGACTAGGTCCTTGTGCAAGAACCAGTCAAATGAACTCTTTATTCATATTTACTATTTTTAGTATGTTGTTCCAATTGTTTCCTTATTTTTTATCCCTCCCTATTATATAAATTTTTGTGGCATTGCAAAGGGTGGGAGATTTTTGAATGACATAGATCTTAGAGTTGGAAGAAGAGAAATAATTTTTGTTTTTTTTTTTCATCAAAGAATATTAAAGATATATATTGCAAACTTTGTGTTGTGGGAATATCTTTACATTTGAGGTATTGTTCTTATGTTCAATGCGTTAAATTGTTCTTTGCTTTAATATCTAGTTCATCAAATCTTCAACAAGTTATTACAATTTAATTGCATGTGATTATCTTTTGATCTATGTTTTCTTAAGTGAAAGCACGTTCCTATCTATTATTTTCCTTTTCCAATAAACTTTCATCTTCTCTCTTCTCTCTTCTCTCTCTCCTTACTCATTTTCAATTCGAATGAGAATAAATCTATTGGGATGAGATCTCAAACCCAATGGTTAGAATAGTGTAAATATTGTACATATCTTTTGGTGTGTTTAGATTAGTAATAAATAGGGTGCCTCCCCTTTATTCGAGGAGGGAATTTGTCTCGTGTACTATAGTTGAACCTCATATTATTTTTCTTTGACAAAATGTCCAACTAACAGTATGATGGCCCATTATTAGTCATGTGTTAACTTTTTTATAAATCCAAGAATGCAAGCACCTCACTCTTTTTATTCCCAACACGTATGCATAAAATCTAGTATGGAGCAATCATTTCATGTTTTATTGTTATTTAAGATTAGAACACACACACACACACACACACACACACACACACACACACAGAGAGATATATATATATATATATATATATATATATATATATATATATATCACTTTAAAATCAATATCAAATAACACATCATATCGAAAACATAAATTTAACAACTGTCAACCTTGTCACATCGACATCTATCAATATATCTATCATCATATCAACATCTATCAACACCATCATGACCACATCTCAATACTATATTTGCCACATCAAGTACATCACATCAAAGTAACAAATGTAATTCCACCTTTATGGAAACATTATTTTTGGTCCTTTGACCTTGTCAAACCATCATCTTATCATCATTAAAGTCATATGTCTATAGGACACGAACCCTTTGGTTCCCCTATCACTTGACTTCCTAGAATTGTAAGCCCACCTTTGTGGCAACATCAATTTTCACTCCTTTGACCTCATCAAAACATATTTTTATTTCCCCTTACCATCATTAAGTCATACATCTATAGGAAATTAACCCTTTGGTTCCCTATCACTTGAGTTTCGGCGGCAGCCATCTTGTTTATATACCTCATCCTAGGGCATCATCTCTCATCTTCCCATCCTTGCATATTTCCATCTATCTCTTTCAAACTCATGATTGATTCCCTTTTAGGTCATCAATCCCTAGTTTTAGGGGGAGAACCTCATCATATAATTATGCATCTTTCACATCCCTATCTATCACATCTCATTTTTATCTCGCGGCTTTTCTAAATAAAAACAACTCAAAAAGGGGCAAATGTAGACACCTAAAATTAGCACCGATGATCCTCGTGTCTACGTCCGCTAGCACCCTTACAATATCGCATCACTATCATATCATATATTAAACCCTTATCCTAATTCATATCCTCCTCCATAATATTTACTCATTGTAAATATTATCCTACACCCATAAATCCCATTTTACCCCTTTATAAACCACCTAACCACTTTAAAACAACTTAAAGCTATTTTATTACCACATCCCAACCTCTACAACTCACCCATAACCTCTTCATAACCATTTCCCCTCTTCAAATACCCAAAATCCATGATTAGAAGTGGTTTTAACCACTTTCTAAATGTTTTCCCCAAAAACAGATTGTTAACAATCCTAAATGATCGCTACCAATCATAAATAGGATTTTTTCCTCCTCTCTTAGGGATCTTTAGAAATATCTTTCTCATGCCCACACTTCATTTTCGAATTCTCAGAGAATTTAGGTCATTCTATAGATCATCATAGCAACATCCAGACATAAATAATCTCTTCTTCAACATATGGAGGTCATTCAAATGTCAAGGAATAGAATCAACAATATTCTTACATCTCGCAATAACCCTCTCTTGAGTAATATCATCTTCTCATCTTCATTCATCAATTTATACAAGGTAAGTGGTTTCCCTTACTTCATTATCTTATTATACATCATTTACAAGCTTAAATCAACCTTATCAATATCCCTTTCAAGCTCTTTTCCAATAAGTTGTCATCTTGTACATTTTCACACCAATCACTGACGATTCCCGGAATTGTTGATGATTCCAAAAATCATTGATGATTCCTTAGGCTTTCTAAGAATAATATCGACGATTCACAGAATCATTTATGATTCACCAAAACCACTTACGATCCCCCAAAATTGCTGACGATTCCTATCTAAAAGGTATTTTGACCCCTAATATTTCTTTTTAGACATCCAAACCCCATCATTTATTACCACTCTACCTTTGTAAGTGTCTTTCCAATCATATCAAGCTCCTTTGAGCCATCTTTAACACTCTATAGATTATCTAAATCAAATTTATCATCCTTCTCACCTTTGTGAGTACACAACTATCTACATTCTTGTTCTTTTGAGCCATTTTTTATGATCTATAGACTCATTTTGGATCGGGAATCACCATCATAACATCATATAGCCATAAATCACATCATTCCCTTTACCTTTGCATTGTTGGTTATATCGTCTGTTTTATCATTTTATCTTATCACTATCAGATTGATTTCTTGAACATGGATTGACATCCTTGCAAGGAAGTCCATTGAATTTAGGGGACTGGGCTTTGCCGAGAAATCCAACATATATTTATCTAATCCTATCTTTTTTGAGTGTTTGTGCATTGCAGGTAAATTATCCTATTAAAAATAAGAATTTTTGCATACACTTAGATCCATCAACATCACTCATCCATCATTATCAACATCAGCTATCTCGTGGGTATCGGTAAACCCCGCCATCTTCTGAGGTAAGTTTTTGTTATTTCACTTCATTAAGTTGAAGTTGGAAAGAAAAAACTCTCTGGTATAACCCATGCTTGAAATAAGAGGTGGTATTGTTCATGTTAGGTCCATTCACCAGGGGAATTGAGTTTATGTTTGGATCAAACTATTTTCTTGAACAAAATCTATGTGGGTTATACAAGTACTATGACTCAGTATTACGTTCTTGAGATTTTTTGAAATTCTATTTACTCTACATGTTATGGTAATGCTTTTTCCTTTTTCTAGTTGACTCTGTGAAAGGAGGTAAACGTAGGGAAGGTTTAATCTCTACCCTATCGAGCCTGTAGTGTCTATGGAAATCTTAAAGCATTGAGTAAATTTTGTATTGGGATCTTTGGGTTAGTTGATTGAACCATATTAGTCTTGCATGATTGAATATTCTCCCTAATTTTTCATGTAAATAGTTACGATTACATTTAAGGGATTTGGGATTTTGTTACCTTAACTTAAACTCGTCTAAGTATAAAGACTAAATACCTTCTCGGGAGGAAGGAAGACATGTTTATCCTCTATATCGATTAATTATATTTGTCTTATGTAAACTAATTTCTATAATTATGTAGTTGGAAAACATGCATAAATACTTAGTAGGGTGTGATTTTAAGTTATTGTTTGTCCTTTTGACTAAGATAATGGTTACATCATTGTTATGATCATCACATTTTATAAGGTTTGATGTGATTCATGCAAAATAGGAAAGTTGTTTATTGATCCTTTTGTGAGAAAAACCTTTGATTGTGTGAATTGATAAAGTGAAAGAAAAATGATATGTACAAATGTATTCTACCTTAACTATAACAATAGTTAGCTCAA
The DNA here is from genome assembly GCA_018340775.1 of Taxus wallichiana var. yunnanensis. Taxonomy (NCBI): domain Eukaryota; kingdom Viridiplantae; phylum Streptophyta; class Pinopsida; order Cupressales; family Taxaceae; genus Taxus; species Taxus wallichiana. The sequence goes on along the minus strand of CM031243.1, from coordinate 678,198,511 downwards.
GAAGAAACTCTTGATTTTGAAAAGCGTGTTGTGATAATCACTTGTTTGCTTGAGTTTGATACTTGGAAGCTTGGGTTTTGAAGAAAGATTGTGTCTTATTCTTTATGTTTTTGTTATTATCAAGAAAGTTTGCTAGTGAAAATTGTGAATTAAGTACGTTAGCATTATTTTTTTATGAAAATAAATTGGTTACAGATTGGATGTGTCTTGTGTTTCAAGCATAATAATATGTTGAGGTTGAATGAATTGGGAATGTATATAATTTTTGATGATAGGAACATGGTTTGTATCATTAGATCACTTCATTTGAGATGTCATGCCTTGTTGAAAATGATACTTGATTTGTTATCACTATATCAAATAATGGATGTTCAATTATTTAAGTAATGAAACAACTAGGTAGAGAGTTGTGTAATCCATGTCAGTTCAATAGACTTACCATCCAATTTAAGCTTAAAAACTTAGTAAGCTTAAATTTCATTAGTTTTAATGAAGCTTAAATTGGATTGATTATGTGTATGTTCGTCATACGATGAATTATTTACTTGATTATAAACATTGATTTAATGTATATCCATATTTGGATTATGTATTTATTTCTAAGTGAAAAATGGTTTCGCAAAGTTTTGAATGGCGTTGGCCAATTGTATAACTCTAAAATTATTGTAATACCTTATGGATTAAGGATTTATCCTTAGTGAGTTCAATAATTACATTTATCATTTGACTATCTCTTATGAATTGTAATGATAATTTGCAATGTTTTCAAGCGGAATATACTATGATATTTATTATGAAAAATAAATTATACTTGATTAAATAATTGAAATTTACGGAAGTAATTAATCTGAATTATTAAATGAAAAGTATTATAAATATATCAAAGACATCATCAATTTAATGTTTAATTAAATGAGATAAATGATTAGCGATGTTTGGGACAATGAAACAGAGTTGTGAAATAGTTACGTTTCATAAACTCGTTCATAAGAGACTAATTAAATAATTAAATCATTATTTAGTATAACTTAAATAGTTCATGGATGACTAGTTGTACCTTTACGATAACTACTTGTTTAAATGACATAATGATGTCAAAGTACAAAAGTACAATACCTTTAATAAGCTATTAATATGAAATGTGATTGATACATTTTTTACTTTTGTTGATATTAAAACTTGTCAAAATCTTAAAAATAATAAATCTCTTTTCAAATAGGTACTTAATGATAGTTAATGATAAGGTAGATTTATGACATTATCTAATCAGGATTGGATTGTTATCTAATATTAATGAAATGGTTAAACTAAACCTATTCCTAACAATGAAAGTTGTAAAGAAAAACTTTGAGTTTGGACACTTCGAATGATATTAACTAGTAATTTACTAATGACTTGTCGATAAACGTATAACTTGAATTAATCTCTAAGAGATTAAATCTACCTTGTAATTGACATTGTGTATTATGTATGGACTCTAAGCCCCACATTATGGGTTGATTGTACTCCAACCGTACCATCTTAGGACAGCTATGGGAAGGGTAATAATTACTTCATGATGAGAGTCATTAAGTAATCATTATCTTTCCCATAGGGGTCATAAGTTGGGGGACTGTTAGGTACACTCAAGTCGAGAGGTCAACACTTAATTTTTTTAGTCCTTCTTAATATGTGAACTTAAAATACTTAAGTAACTAGTTGTGATCTAGATGACTGTGTAGAGACAATTGTGCGGTGATGGGACAAGTTTCGTTTGGTTTATGAGTGGTCATGAAAAAATAAGCATGCAAATCATAGCTTGAAATATTTGGCCTAAGTAGTGTACTAGCTAAATACACTTTGTTAGTTCATCGAGTTCCTATATAACAATGTCAAATGCCGATGAAACTCGTTAGCTAATTTTCGAGTAGACACTTAGAATCTGCATTAGTTATCAAATCTAAATGAATATGTTAACTAACCGCATACAATTAATGCATGCTTGAAAGAGTGAAGATAAAGGGGATCGGGCACAACTAATTGACCTTTACATATGCACATGGTTTTGATGTTATCAAATGAATTATAAACTATATTACTTGTTGGGTTATTATTATTGTCATATAAAATCATTGAAGGCATGTAATGGGATTAAGGGGTTTGTTTTAAAAGAAAAATTCCCTTAATTTAGAGTTATTATAACATTGGGTGTTACATTAAATTTCTAACCAAATCAAGAAGCCAATGTAAAAATAATCATGATTTTCTTTATCTTGGCTATGGGAGAAAATGTATCCTCATAGTCTATTCCTTCCTTCCAAGCATACCCCTTTTCTATAAGTCATGCTTTGTGTTTTTCATTTCTACCATCTATAGTCTACTTTATGATGAAGTTCTACTTTGCAACCAATTTTATTCTTCCCTAGTAGAAGATTTGCAATTTACGATGTCTTATTCTTTATCAATGAATGATATTAAACTTTCATATCTTCATCAATGGCAATTAATAACATTAACAATAGGGGAGTGAATCTTACCAAAATATTGTGTAACATTATTAATTCCCAATATAAGGGAAAATTTAACATTGATACCATGTTCCATTCCCCCCCTCAATGTGAACATTTCACTTATTCAAACAGGAACTTTGAAATCATACTGCAAATCTGAAATAAAAGAAAACAAACATACACACACATTGCCACCATAGCTTCGTGTGGCCCCATCGTTGGTGACTGACGAGAGGTCACTGATTGACCTCCATCCTCTGTTTCCTTCGTCCTCCAATTAATGCACTCTTTACTTAATACAAGAAGTCTTCATCACTTTGTTGAGCATTTGTTTCCTCATTATCAGAGTGGGTAGACTTCATATCCCAATCACTTTCTTCATCTTTTTTTTTAGAAATGAAGGATTTATCCTTCAATTTACCATCAAGTAAATCTTGTGCTCTTTTCTTACAATACATAATACCATGTCAGGAGCATTACAATAGTGACAAAGAAATTTTCGTGGATCTTGGGAGATTTATTTTTGTTTAAAAGAAGGCTTGAATCTTCCTTTAGCATATGATTTGTTTCTACCATACATTGCAGTTTCTTCTAGATCAATCTTCTTGGTTCTATTTTCTTCTTCTATTAGAGAAGAAATTAAATTCTCTAGACTCGGATTTATTTTTCTCAAAGTGAATACCATATTAGAATAACTAGGAGGCATGTTATTAAGTAATACTACTTTTGCATCATCATCAAGCACATCAACTTTGATTCCAGCTAATTGATTTGAAATAAAATGAAACTTACTGATATGTTCCACCATACTTTCTCCTTCCTCCATTTTGAGTCCGAAAATTGTTTGCTTGAGTGCCACTGTTGCGCTCTCATCTTGTGACCCAAATAGTTTGTTCAATGTTGTCCAAATCAAATGTGATGTATTTGTTAGATCTATGTGATGTAGGTAGGCATCAGATAAACCTAGGCCAATAATCATCATTTCTTTTTTATCCTTGTTGTCCCATTTTGTTGCTTCATCTACATCATGTGGTTTATTGATTTTTCCTTCCACAATCTCCCATAGATCTTTGTTAATTAGCAACAATTGAGTTCTAACCTGCCATGTATGAAAATATTTGCCTTCAAATTTTTCAATTCGATTCAACTTGTCCATGTCAATTTAAAGAATTGGATGTCGGTTTCAATTGAAAATGCGTCCGTGAGGCAATTTTTTTATTTTTACAAAAAAATTGACAATGGCTCTTTTGACTAAACAATAGATAAATATCCTAAAATCACCTATTTGACAATACAATGAACGACTTAACAATAAACACAACAATTAAAAAGTAATACTTAATTAATTTTTATATATTGACTCCTTATAGACACAAGAAAGACGATTAAAATGACAATAATGATTTTGACTATGACTTAATGGAAATATATGACAAAACAAAAATATTAATATCTTATTTAAGACAAAAATATGTGGCAAATCAAAAACAAACTCTTACGTACTAGTTTGACCAAGAGGAACACGTAGATGTTTTTGTGTAGATGGATGACCAAATGAGTAGGAGAATGTCACATATCTGAGAATCAAAATTTGTTTTGGTGTCCAAGCCCATAAGAGCTCCACGTATTAACTGGTGGTTGTGTATTCCATGAACCAGAAACTTCACAAAAACTTTATCATTGGCACATAATTTCTTGAAATGGACGTGCTGAAGAAATAAGTGTGAGAAAACATAGATCCAAATCCATAGCTGAGCGTGCATAGGAAATTGAATACAAATTGAGCTCTGCAAATTTTTCTCGGAATTAGCTTGTCCAAATCGAGCTTTGGGAGCACAGATCACTAATTATCTATTTAGTCTGCACCAAAATAATAGATGGTCCTCATCTGTTGGATCTTACCACGTAGAGTGACTTGTTAGTCCTAACCTCCTAAAACTATCAAAAATCTAAAAATCAAAACAATTCAAAAATATAAAAAACATGAGAAAAAACATCAAAAATCAAAGGTACAAAGATCAAACATTGAAATCAGGTATTACGTACACATGGATGTTTCTTTCTTCCCTTTCTTATCATTCTTCTGCAATTATTCCTACCATTTTCATCCCTTCGATGTTATTTCGGTTAGCTTATTCACACACATTTTACGACATTTATCTCTATGGTATCCGTTTGACCCTGGTCTTTTATCACCTTAGTAAATTAAAGAACGAATGACCTCTTAGAGATCCTATCACATTCAACATCTAATAAAATTGTTGCGAAGAACTTTTGGACATATTTGTTGACACTAGCCATTGTCGCCGTCACACCACTTCCGCCTCCTTCCATCAAGACATTTGCGGTTCTTAACCCCTTTTCAAACAAGAGAGTTGAAATAAGTTTTCATAAAGAAAGAGAATCAAAATCAATCAAAAATCAAAATCTAAAAGATAAAAGCAAAAGGCAAATTGATATATAAATCTCTCTTGGGGTATTTCCAATAAAATCTACCAAGGCTATGGACATCTAAGCGGCGGTGAGAGCAATGTTGTGATTAGAATCAAATACATCTTCGTCTATGCTATGGATGCCCTGGATGGCGGTGGAGCAATGTATAGCTATCCTTCCACCCTTCATTCACAAATCACCTATCATCTATCAAAATAAATCATTCCTACACATTGGCTAGGGTGTCTTCACTATTTTTCTATTAAATCTTCCCTTCAAGAGGTAATTAAATTCCACGTGCACACACTGGATCTCTATGAGTAAACATGATTAGTATGTTACCAAGTGTCTTTTTTTGGACCTTGTTCAGACTCTTACTCTAGTCCATATCTTGTCTCATGATTTGTGCCTTTGGTTAATCACTTCTTCATCGTGAGGCTTCTAAGCTACATTCATATCATTCACATCATTCTTCTACTTCGTTTAGAACATCCATGTGTATAAGATTACTTTTTGCCATGTTTTTGGACACCTTTGTCCCCTTTCACAAAAACAATCTTCTCCTTCCTTTCTATCATGTGCTTTTAGGCCAACTTACACTGGGGGCATCCTTGCTTCTTCCTAGCACTTCATTGGTTTACGTTCACCATCATGTTGAACCTATCCATAATGGCCTTGGGTCCCGCTTCTACCCGTGAAGAGTTTGCCTTTGAATACTCCCACCTAATAATCGCGGGCATTTTTGCATCTTCACCTTTCTCACACGCACATGGCCTTATGCCCTTGTACATCCCATCTATCACTAGGGGCATCCACACTTCCTCGTCTTCCTATACATAGCTTCAGAAAAATTTCAAAATCAAAACATTCAAATATGTTAGAAAAATAAAAAACATTCAAATATGTTAGAAAAATCAAAACATTCAAATATGTTTAAGAAAACTTCTAAAAATTGAAAATCATCCTACAAAACGTCACTCTTTGGTTCTCACTTGTTCATGTGTGTGACTCGCGGATCATCTTGATCTACCTCCATCAACAAAAGCTAGGTTGCTTACTTCGTCTGTACTCTGGGGCACAACAAGTTGCCTGGTATTGTTTCATAGTGCACATTACTTTTTCATAGGACTGAAGTGTCCTCCATTATTCTCCTCACATGTATCCTTGCTTGGGGCACCATCATAACCCTTTTCGTTAATTCACACAGGTCAGAACTGAAGCTCAATAACAAAAACATTACATTATGTTTCTCTATTAGTTTAGCTTGTTTAATTTCTCGTATTGCATTATATTTTGTATGTTGCATGGAGTTAGGCATCTTTTCCTTCCTCGCATTGCATTAAATTTTTTATGTTGCATGGAGTTGGTGTTTTTAGCAATGGACATTTTTTCGTATATGGATTTTCAATTTCATACTACACTTTTGTTCATTCTTTTTAATAAGGACCAATGATGAAGATCATTAGCAATATGATGAAAAATAAAGTTGTTTAAAAGGCATTGGATGGATGTTGGCTCAATCCCCCTTCCTCATTCTCCTTTTTCTTCTATATCCCCTTTTCTTCTTCTTCACACTATTATTTCTTCTATTCTCTTCTTATCATCTTTTCAATCGTCAATCGAGTTCTTCTATCACCCCATCAACAATCGAGGGGGAATCCTTCATTCTACTCATTTTTCTTCTATCCCTTCAATATTTTCTACTTGTTTATGTTTGTCTACTTTCTTTGAAGTGACATTACTTACACCACCTCAAAGAGGGGAAAATGTAGACACCTAAAATATGCTTACACTTAGCATTTCATCCAATCCATTCAATTAACAACACTTCGTTAATTCCCTATTCTTCACTCCATTCTCGGATGCCCATTCACGACACTCTTTCAGTCGTATTCCTCCTATAATCAGCTTATTTGGCTAATATCTCTCTTATTAGCTAAACATTCCTCCTTTCAACCATTCAAAACCTCCCTAGTTCTCTCTAGACCACTTCTATTAGCTTCTTAGGCTATCTATCAGTCACAATTGGTTATCCGGACCCTCCCAACTCTCAATGAGTCTCTAATCACTTGCTAATCAAGTTTAACTATCCTAAACCAAGCTTAACTAAGCCTAAAGCATGTTTATCCTAATCTAATCCTAAAGTTATTTTTAGACTTTAGTCCCACATGCACCCAAATTCCAAACTCTCCCAAGTGGAAAACTATAAATACAAGGCTAAGCCTACCCATTCAAACTTACAACTTTACATAACACAAAACAAAAGTAAGAAAGCTTGGATCTCATTTTTATTAGCTTCAAGCTAATTAGACATTTGATCTAAAGCTTTCGTTCCTCCATTGTTGAGCTAACACCTCCATTTGCATCCATAATCCAAGTTTTGAGTAATATGGAGACAACCATTGGCCTTTTCGGAGGAATGACGAAGATCTGGAGGGAATTCGTGAGCATCAACACGTTGCACTCAACCGAGAATGATGCGGTTTCAAGATCCAAGAGAGAACTCACCCATGGGAGCAATGTGCATGCATTAAGGGAAAAAAAGGCTCAAAAGCCATACTCTATTCCATTCCACCATGTAATGCTCAAGATGAAAGGGTGTACATATAGTAGTGGGGTGTGTAACTCCCCCACAAATGTAGCCGTCAAGAGGTGGGAGTTACATTCCCAGAATATCCGGTCAAATGTAACTCCTATGACACTCTATGACACGTGTAAGGCCATAATGACACCCTAGGACACCTAAGCATGGTGAATCACCTATGTGGAGGAATCCCATGTACATAAAATATGTGCATGGTAAATATCCTACACCAACACCCCCCCTGAAGCATAGCTTACTTGGACACATAGATGAAAACAAAGAGAAGTGGGTCCCAGCAATAAGCCTGATGAGGTACCCACGTACAAGAAACTCTCAAAAAGTGGAGTAAAAGGAGAAAACCTAGTGGGAAAAACTCCCCCCCAAAAGAGAGACAAGTCCACTCTCTAATCTAAGAAATATGCCTAAGATGGGTCCTGGCCATGAATAAGCCTATAAAGGTACCCATGTACAGGAGGAAATCTCTTGGAAAGAAGAAGAAGAGAGAAGAAGAGGGAGATGAGAGGAATGTAGAAGATGCCATGGATGGATCTAAACTCGGCAACTCTAGGAGGTCTCCCAAAAGAATGTCGATGATGAGATCCTATGCCTCTGGACTGAAGAAGAGCCATCTACACCGAACTTGTGTGCATGCCCTTAGGAAGGACAAAAATTACATGTTGAAAGTTTTCCCACTCCATGAAGGAAACTGAAGGTAGCAGCATGAAGAACTCTGAGTCTAGTCCAAAAAGTGTGACATAGATCTAGCAAGTGAGTGCTAAGGAACCGAAGGTAATGTCATGAGTGAAAAACTATTAGAGTATGAAGGGTGAAAACTTACATAGAAAGGATGTCCAACTGATGTGAAGGAAAAAAAACATCCCCCACAATAGAAAATGGATCCATAAACAAGGGTGGATCAATGAAGGTCTCCAGAAAAGTGGAAGTGGTAAGAGTCCCAGAAGGGGAACTCCCAACAATGGAGATGATGAACTCCTCGAAATACCGTAGATTGACAAGGAACCTATAGTACATCACAAGTGTACTCTGTGAAAAGATGACTAAGGTCAGGTAAATACTCATCCCAATTAGGGGCTTAACAAAAGGAAGAGTGATGTCGATAGGTATGAGTCATCCAATTAAGGTAAAGGAGTGGAAGGGGCCTCACACATTAAAGGTGCAAAAGAGGCAGTGTGATGATTTGTATAAGACTGAATAGGAGATTGCTCGATATCTGATGAGATGTGGGAAGTTTCAACACTCTCTAGAATAGTGAGAGAAGGAGGAGAAGAGTCCTCTGTAGTACTCTTGACATCATAACTAGGTGCACAATCCTTGTCGTCAGAAGTAGAACCAAGAAATTTTATGTCAGTAGAACTACCATCACAAGAAGAAGAGGAGACCACTGAATCAGCAGCAACAACAACAGAGGAAATATGTGAAGGGTCTCCATAGAGGGACTGAAGAATGCTCCAGAGACGAAGGGGTGGATCTAAGTCTACCACGTGAAATGTGAGAGATCTAGAGACATGCATCATCAAGTGACCAAAAACATGGTCACAAGTGTCAAGAAAGTCCTCTAGATGATGATGATCAATGGGTGCAGGAACTGGCCCAAGTAAGAAGGGTGAAAGACCCTTGTGAGCGAAGTAACGTTCCATGGAAGCACGCCAAGCTGAATAGTTCCCTCTCCGGTGAGAAGTGGTGGAGGTTGTAAAGAGATCCTATGATGCTCAAGTCTGGAAAGAGCACTCTCCATGATGCATAAGAAAGAATGCAAGATGCACAAAAGTAAGATGTCGGACTCGGCCGATAATGCGTTTGCATGTAAAAACCCAAGAGTACTAGTGAACCCCCAAAATGTGGCACTTTATAAAGTATTGTATTTACAAAATTGACAATGTCATCACGTAATGTGTGAGAAATCATGTAACTTTGACTAAAGAAACGCTAAAAACGAGCAGTGAATCAAAAGTTATAGCAAAAATACAATTCCCGCAACTGATGGAAAATGTCAATGACCTTTGCAAATAGATTTAAAAAGTGCCCAAAATGGGTGCAAAGGGTGTCATGTGGGTACTCGTTAGAAACGACATCAAATTTCAGGTGAGGTCTATTTTTATTGTGAGGGGGAGTTAGCCTCCTGCCAACCCCGGACCTCTCCCTTCGTCTTCGGCATGCGTAGGAAGGGCATTAATACAAGCAAAATTAGAGCTTTAAAATTATTACAATGCAAAAAGTGAATGTTTTTCCTCAAAACATTAAAAATGAGGGATTGTTTTAACCTCCAAACAATGTCTAAAATGGATTAGGTGGGCCCAGCTAAGGTGTCAAGCCATGGATGCACCAAGTGGTTTGGAGGGACCTCGTGGAGCTGGGAGCAGCGTGGAGGCTTTGAGCTAGAGTCCACTGCACATAGTCACGGGTTTAAATGTTAGTATAGAGTCACAGGTGATGTCCAAACTGAATATTCCGACCATGTGTCATTGAAGCTGTGTGTAATGGTAGAGATATAGGCAAGGGAGTGGGAGGAAACATCCAACAGATGCGTCAAGGAGCGGCTAAGGTAGAGTCCAAGAATCCGATCCAGACCAGGCACAAATACGACACACAATGGTGACTTAAACCAGCTGAGTACACACAAATTCAAGACTCGAGCTATGTAAATGCCAGCGAGATGGTCGGTATTGGAGTTATGGTGGCTCGTCTAGCCAAGTTAGGAAGACATGTTCCCACGGGTTACATTGAGATGAGGACTAGATACGTGTCCGAGCTACATGGGTTTCTATCCAAAGCTGGCCGAGCTAGACATTACCAATATCCATGTGCCAATGTTTGTATCCACCAAAAAATGAGTAAAAATGCCCAGAAGATTCAACGGCAGAGGTGATTCCAATACACAGGGTCGAAACGGTAGTGTGCATGTGCAAGGACAATGATGAGTTGGGTGTCATTGAGCAGAGACCTCTGAAATGACCCCACTGTATTTGTGTTGGCTACGTTGAGAGCTGGCCGAGCTAGTGGAATGGCCACGCTGTAGGGAACCGGGCTAGTAAGGTAGTGGTCCTTTGAGAAGGGAGTAAGAACCGAATCAGAGCCAATGAACAATGCAGAGTATACGTGAATGAAGTGAGTAGGTCGATCATGCACCAATCATGGAATGTTTGCACAATGAGTTAACATCAACCTATGCAAAAGAAAATGACCATGGAAAAGAAAGCCCAAGTAGAACCTCCATAAGAAAAACAACTTAGGCTGACTGCAATCAGATAGCGAATAACCGAGCTCCTCCAATGAAGACCACAAACTAATTAAGCACTATCTTCCCGGAAGGATGAAAACACCAAGCACAAGTCCCCTAAAAAAATGCAAGTAGAGCACATGCAAAGGAGAGAACTTGCACAAGAAACTAAAAGGTAGAGAGTAGTAAGAAACCAAGGTGAGCAACACGATTCCGATCCCCTGACTCTCGATACCATGTCGAAGGATGAAGATCTGGAGGGAATTGGTGAGCATCAACACGTTGCACTCAACCATGGAATGATGAAGTTTCAAGATCCAAGCAAGAACTCACCCATGGGAGCAATGTGCATGCATTAAGGGAAAAAAAGGCTCAAGACTCATACTCTATTCCATTCCACCATGTAATGCACAAGATGAAAGGGTGTACATATAGTAGTGGGATGTCTAACTCCCCACAAATGTAGCCGTCAAGAGGTTGGAGTTACATTCCCGAAATAGCCAGTCAAATGTAACTCCTATGACGCTCTATGACATGTGTAAGGCCATCATGACACCCTAGGATACCTAAGCATAGTGAATCACCTATGTGGAGGAATCCCATGTACATATAATATGTACATGGTAAATGTCCTACACCAATAGTTTTGAATCCATCCATTCTTGAAAGCTTGAGTTTCATATCAAACATCACACCTTTGATTGCTAAGTTGATCTTTTTAGGTTCAATTTCTTAATTAAGTAATCTAAAGAGTAGAGAGTAGTATACATGTTAGTTTTTATGTTTTTGTCAAAGTTATAATGCTTTCATGTTAGTTTCTCTTATTTAGCTCTTATCTCATGGTACATAGATGAGTTAGCAAAGCTTTGAGGTTCTTTAGCCTCATTCCATAGCTTTTGCAACTTTCCATTGCATACATTTGGCACGCCCGGTGGGACACTTATGTCCATCCTCCATTAATGGAGGTCTTTTAAGTTTTTCAAAGTTCACTTGTAAGTTTTTTAGAAGAAACAACTTGTTATTTGCTTATTTCCATTTCTAAAACTAGTTAAATCACCCTTGTTTGCATATATTTTGTGGGTTTGAACTAGAAATAAGATTCTTTGACTAACAAATAACTTGTTTGCTTTTGAAATTTTCAAAAAATGTAGACACCTATAGTTTGGTCAATGCACTATTATTCTTAATATTGTACTAACTATTCTTCCCCTTGCAAATTTGCGACACCTCGTTAGGTAGATTTATCTAACTCCCTTACAACACTCTATTGGTCATATTTCCTCTTGTAAACTAATTAAATAGGTTATAATAACCTCTTCTCGACTAATATTCTCTTCTTTACCACCTTTATTAGCTCCCTGGAGTATCAATCCACTTCGTTGGATTGATTAAGTCTTTCAGAAACCTAATTTCTCTCTAAGTAAGATTAATTACCCTCTAAACATGGTTATCTAGTCTTAACCATGGTCATCTCTTCTAAACACATTCAAACCTCACTTTGACTTGCTAAAAGTGCTTTTTGGACTTTTGCATTTGTCCCACATGCACCCAAATCTCCCATTTTCCCAAATAGAAAACTATAAATAGGGCTAGACCCCCTCCCTCATTTTCTAAGAATTCTCTCTTCTTCCTAGCATAGATTATAGTATTTTGTTTAGGCTTTAGATTGTATTTCATTTTCTTCCATTGAGCTAGTAGCATTTGCTTTTGTATTTTATAGCACAAATAAGGAGTAAAAGGGAAGAACCATTGGCCTTGAAGCCATTAATGGGGAGATCTCTTTCTCTCGAACACATAACCGAATGCTTAGATCCTCTTAGGTTCATTATTTCAAGCTTTCAAAGAATAGAGGTTAGTTTCATTTGTTTAGTTTGTTTGTTTACTTAAAACTAATGCATGCAAAGTAGAAAACCCTTGCTCATTTCTTATCGATGGTCCATTGATCAGCTTGTTCAAATCCTTTGAGGTTTCTTTAGAGATTCTTACCCCAAATCCATGGATCTTGCAACTTTTCATTGAACACATTTGGCATGCCCAGTGGGACACTTATGTCCATCATCCATTAATGGAGGTCTTTTGAGGTCTTCAAAGTTTATTTTCAAGTTTTTTGGGTCAAATCACTTGTTATTTCCTCATTTATGTTTCTAACACTAGATAAATGACCTTGATTACAAGTATTTTGTGTGTTTAATATAGAAATAGGACGCTTTTACTAACAACTAACCTGTTTTCTTTTAAAAATTTGAAAATCTGTGAGTTTTGCAAGTTTTTCACAGGGTATGTGTAGTTGTTAAGAAGGGGCACGTACACATTGAAACCCCAGGCCGTCCCCATCGTAACGAGGAGTGTACATGTCGAATGTCCTTGTCATTGAAATTTTTTTTCTCTCGCAGGACACGCAAGCGTCTCCATTGGATGGTCGTGTCTCCACCTCTCTAGCCGTGTCTGCGTAAATAGCTTGACTATGTAAAAATTTAAAATTGTATGTTTTATGCTTGGGCACGTGTCTCTGTTGAAACCTAAGCATCCATGTTGAGTTGTACATGTCTCTATCTGTCTGGACACGTCTATGTTTTTAGTATACTAGATTTCACTAATTTTTTTTTGCAGGCGTATCCGTTGAGTTAGGCACGTACCCATTGGTTGGGGGAGCGTGGTGTCGATTTAGGAGCGCAGTGTACGTGTAAAGATTGAAAAAAATTCTATAATCTACAAAATCTTTTTTATCTTTGTTGCAGATTGCTCAGACTAACAAGTTAAAAACAAAGTTTTTCTTTGGTATTTCAGTTTGCATAGTTAAGTGTTTTCGGTTCTTAGCTTAAACTAGGTTTGTAAAAGTGTGTATGCTCTCTCCTCACACCTTCAAAAGTAATCTTGGAGATCAGAAACACTTATACAAAACTTGTATCAAATGTTCCAAACACTTATTTTATAAAGGATAAAGTAAATTTTCATGTGATTTAGTAGGATTTTTCACATTGTGTATGCTCTTCCTTCGCGCCTATTGGCGATCTTAGGAATCAAAAGCAAAGTGTAAAGTTCTCTTTCTTGACATCAATCTGTGAACTAGAAAATTACTAAAACTTGTTGTCTACAGGACCCAACGCTTGTAGAAGAAAGACATCCAAAATGCAAAACTTCTAATACATGTGTTCTTGTAGGTTGTCAAATGGTGTGCCACTTAAAACCACATTAAGTTAAGAAAGATAAAAAACACACCATATTCAAAACACTGTATTACAAGTTTTGAAAAAGGGTACATCCCTATCCGCTCAACTGGAACATAACTCCTTTGGCATAATGCCTTAAGCTAAAACAATGGGGTGGTTCCAGAACCTAAAGTAATCCACCACCGAGTAACCTCGTGGATGAAATAGGAAGCGCCGCTTACTTACTTGACTAGTATGCCTTGTGAGTTAGAGTTACAAGTTATCGTATCGCGACCCTAATAAGAGTACACGATGGATGCATTTATTTCACATTGTACTTGAAGGGGAAAAACCGAGATACTCCCAAGATAGTTAGGGGGAATATTTGGGTAAATCACACACACTCTTAGACAGCTTTGTAACACATAGTTGAGAGAAGTTATTAAGGAGGCCATTCTATCTTGGAGCCCACTTTACTAGTCCATTATTGTGTTAAGCCATCACGAAGTGATAACTCATTTGTGTTGAGTTATGGTGCTTAATTACTTCATTTTAGCATGCAATTGGAACTTGCTGGAAAATACATTAACCGGCATCGGTTAAGGGCAGACCGACATCGGTCAAGGGCAAGTGAGAACGGAAATGGTTAGGCAAAAAGCGATTGTCGGTAATTAGTGCGATGAAGTTTTAATTAACTCTCAGGAATTATATCTATTTTTAGTATTAAAATATATTTATTAATTGTAATTGCATGGCTAAGTTCCCTAAGTCTATAAACGACTATATAAGCATAAAAGCTAGGGTTTAGAAGTAAGAGTATGGATCGTAATTACAATATAATTATGTGAGAGATAATTCTTGGTGAAAAAGTAAAAGCTTCATGAAAGAAAGTACTGAACATCTAAGAGGTGTGGAAGATTGTAAATCTTCATTGTATATCTTGTCAAAGCTTTGGATAATAGATTGGCTTGTTTCTTGGTGGACGTAGCCCACACTGGGTGAACCACGTTAAATCTAGTGTTGATTTATGTCTCTTGTTTTGTATATTTCTTCTGGTAGAATATTCACTTTTATTTGCATGTATGCTTAGATCTGATATATTGTCTATACAACTGGTGTGCTAACCCCAACAACTGGTTTCAAAGCTTTGTTTGAGGGTTTTGTGTGTTGAAAAATTTACTAACAGAGGGTTTTCTGATTGAGTGGGAGCTATAGCAATGGCATAAGAAAATAAATACAATGTAGAGAAGTTTAACGGCCAAAATTATCAATTATGGAAGATGTAAATTGAGGATTATCTGTATCAAAGTGATTTGTACTTACCGTTGGATGAGAAGTCTAGACCTACGAAGATGACTGATGAAGAATAGAAGATTCTTGACAGAAAGGCTTTGGTATCTATAATATTGAGCTTGGCAACATCCGTGGCTTCCAATATTACAAAAGTGGCTTCTACGGTAGACTTAATGAAATCTCTTGCTAATTTATATGAAAAACCTAGTGCTTCAAATAAATTTTATTTGATGAAGAAACTATTTAGTTCTAAGATGCATGAAGGTGAATCTTCCTCTAGTCATTTGAATGATTTCTGATCTATTGTAAATCAGTTAAAATTGTTGCAATATCGTTTGATGATGAAGTAAAAGCACTTTTATTCTTATGTTCTTTGCCTGATAGTTGGGACAACTTGGTAATGGTTGTTAGTAATACAACATCTACTAATAATATTTTGAAGTTTGATGATGTGGTTAGTATAATTTTGAATGAATAAATTAGTAGGAAGAGTACAGAGGAAACATCATCTAGAAATTCTTTGAATGTAGAAAGCAAGGGAGGCGTAGGAGAGATCCAAGAGTAAGAGTAATGGGAAATCAAAGTCAAGGGATAGCAGATCTAAATCCGTAAGTAAGGGAATTACTTGTTGGAAATGTGGAAAGAAGGGACATGCAAAGAAATATTTTTGTCAAAGGATAAAGAGAACCAACAACTAGACAAAGGTAAAGAGGTGAATCTTACTGCATCGAGAGGTAATGCATGCAATATGCTCTTATTATTTTTTAGATAATAGAATTGAATCATGGGTTTTAGATCAGGAGCTTCTTTCCATGAAACCCCTAATAAGGGTTATTTCATAAATCATGTCCGGAAAATTTTGGGCATGTTTATTTTGGTGATGATGAACCTTGCAGTATCATTGGTAAAGGGAAGTTCATCTAAAATTGTAGAATGGAAATACATGGGTATTGAAAGATGTGAGGTATGTGCCAAGCCTCAGGAGGAATCTTATTTCTGTAGGGCAACTAGGTGAATCTGGTTACATGGTTACTTTTACAGGAGACTCTTGGAAAGTCACCAAGGGTGCTTTTATTGTGGCAAGAGGTAAGAAGGTAGGAACATTATATTTATCTACCTATATTACTAATTCCTTTTCTGCATTATCTACTTCAGATTCAGATGCATGCATGTGGCATAATTGGTTGGGTCATATGAGTCAAAAAGGAATGCAGATCTTAAAGGCTAAGGGTAAGTTATCAGATTTGAAAGATTTAGATCTTGATTTTTGTGAGCATTGTATCTTTGGAAAGCAAAAGAGAGTGAGATTTCTCAAAGTTGGGGCAACTAAGAAGGAGCAGAAATTGGAGCTTGTACACTCAGATGTGTGGGGACCAGCTCAGGTAGCTTCTCATGGAGGATCCCAGTATTATGTTACTTTCATTGATGATGCTACAAGAAAGGTATGGGTTTATTGTATTAAACATAAATCTAATGTTTTTGAGAATTTTAAAAGATGGAAAACCCTTGTTGAGAATGAATCAAATTCTAAGTTAAAGTGCCTTAGATCTGACAATGGTGGTGAATACTGTAGCAAGGATTTCAATGATTATTGTTCAGTGAATGGGATACGTAGAGAAAGAACAATTCCAATAACACCACAAGAGAATGGTATTGTAGAAAGAATGAATAGGAAAATCATGGAACATGCTAGAAGTATGAGGATACATTCTAGATTGCCCTTGTAGTTTTGGGAAGAAGTAGTTGATACAATGGTTTATTTGATTAACCATGGGCCTTCAAGTTCACTAGATGGAGGAATACCAAAGGAAGCATGGACCGGAAAATAGGTAGATCTTTCTTTTCTTAAATTTTTTGGTTCAGAAGCTTTTGTGCATGTTGATAAGGAAAATAGAAAAAGTTGGATGCAAAATCTAAGAGGTGCACTTTCATTGGTTATGGATCTAGTGATTTCGGTTTTCGTTTTTGGGATTTAGAGAATTCTAAAATTATTAGGAGTCGTGATGTTGAATGGAATGAAAAGAGAATGTACTGAGGATCAAATTTTGGTACCCAAGGATGAGAAAATTGAGAAGTTTATTGATGAAAATGAACTCTCGGGTTTTAAAGAAACACCTATAGAAATACACAGTAACTGTGGTCGGTTAGGCCCTGACTGGCATTGGTCAGATGAACCACCGACGGTTACAGAGGATACAAACCGCATCAGTTAGTAGAACCGACGTTGGTTAGAGGTGACTGGCGTCGGTCATTGTCAAATTTGGATAGGAATGTCCAGGAGGCCCAGATTGAGTCTCTCAGTACCCAAACTCCTGTGAGAAGGTCACAAAGGGTAAGTAAACTTCTAGAAAGATTTACACCTTCTCTATTTTATTTATTATTGACTGATAGTGGTGAACCAGAGAGCTTTGAAGAAGTAATGCAGGATAAGACTCACGTTTAGTGGGAGCATGGCATGGATGAGGAGATGGACTCCTTGGAACATAACCAGACTTGGGATTTGGTTAAGTTGCCAGCAGGTAAGAGAAAATTGCAAAACAAGTGGGTTTACAGGATTAAGGAAGAAGAGGGTGGACAAAAAGGTACAAGGCAAGGCTTATAGTAAAGGGATTTACATA